>JAZHYW010012575.1:0-174433 GCA_037355805.1 Ixodes ricinus
TATTATTATTATTATTATTATTATTATTATTATTATTATTATTATTATTATTATTATTATTATTATTATTATTATTATTATTATTATTATTATTATTATACATATATACACACATATTATTATTATTATTTCGGATACTTTGTGGCTCTGCCGCTGGTCAATCGGCGTTCTTAAATCGCATATCGAAACATCAAGGCCGCAGCAATAGTACCCGTATCGACACCACAGCCTTTGATAAGTTGGTCTCAGCTTTTGACTGGAACCACTTTTTGCGGACCGTTAACTACGCACCGGACGTCTATCTAAAGTTTGTGCTGGTTTTTCAAACAGTTCTATGAAAAGATGCCGTGAGAGAAATAATCGTAAAAAAACGCAACTCCTGATCTTGTAGTGTGTACTGAATGCGAATATTTTAGATCGCGATAAGGGAAAAAATGCAACTAGTCGAGCTCGCGGCCGTCGTTCACCCAACGATGCACACCTACGAATAAACTTTAAATCCTGCCGCAGTCAAAGCAAACGCGATGATTCGATTCGACTGAAAGCGCATTTCTGTAATCACAAAAAGCATTCTTCCAATCTCGGTCGGATGCACGTAAAACTTGGTCTTTGATAAATGAACCTCGTGGACTGCCAAACACACTCCATTGATGATACGCTGAAACGACATTTTGGCGATAATTTGCAATCAATTGTAGAGCAGATTTTAACGTATTTTTTCGCTACGTTTTCTGGTCAGGCGAGAGATAGCCTAGACGCATTTGATAACCCTGAGTCTCTTCCTCAGCCTTCCTTCCATCTCTTTCAGGAAGCTGATCTATATTCCATTTTGTCTAGTTTCAAGAACAACAAGTCCCCTGGTACAGACGGAATCCGTCTATCTGACCTTCGCAGAAATATAGGCATTCTGCACGACGATTTATGTTAAATGGCTTTCTTGAAACAAGGTATTTCCCGATGAACTTAAAACATCATAGTACGCCTTTGTATAAAGGTGTACCAGAAACAATATGGCAAACTATCGTCCTAATTTCTCTCTTGCCAATCATCGCTCAGATCCTCGAAAAACATGTGTTTAAAATTATGACACTCTTTTTAGAAAATTTAGTTATCCTGCCTCCAACTCAACTTGGTTTTAGTGCAAGGAGAGCGGCACTAGCCTCTCTAGAAGATTTCGCAGATCACCTATACTCAGCATTCGATCACACCCTTGTTACCTCCGCAACTATTCTTAGATGTGTCCAAAGTCTTCGATACAGTGTGCCGTTGGCCGATACAGTTGAAGAAACTGCACAGCCTAGGGTTTCGTGGTTCATTTTTTTGTCCTTCTGGTGTTCCATTTTTTCTATCATCGTTCGCAACCTGGTATATGCATCTGGATTTCTGAGGTCTCGAACTGAACTAAAAGCGGGAGTACCACAGGGATCTATTCTATCACCTCTTTTGTTTGGAATATTTTTGTCAATGACATCGCCACCTATGGTACCGGGACGTAAGCCTCACCAATAACGCGGACGTCACCGTAATCATGACCCAACATATCAACTATGCCAATTCCATCAGCCAGTTGCAATCTCAAGCCATAGCAATTATGGACTGGTTCAAGAAAAACATTCTTTGATATAAATGTTGGAAAGTACGGAACTAGTATGGGCCCATAATCCACTCAAAATTTCAAAGGTCACTCTCAACATTCCATTAGTTCTTGCACTCTTCTTTTTCTGTCTTCTAATGCAACCGTCGCATTCGGGTTGAGTATGTTGTGATAATGTGTGAGCATTCGGTGCATGTATTTTGACAGCGGTCTGAAATGGAATGTTCATTTTGCATGCTATCTGTAAAAAACTGAGAAGCGTTAGTTGCTCTATTATATACTGCAAACTATTTTTTTCCTTGCATCTCGTTCGAAGAATGACTGCCTCATCTGCTTGCATATAGCGTCCTTCGCTACTCCATCACCGTTTTCGGACATTCTTCTGACTTATTGGAAAACCAGCGTGACTGCATCCGCAGCTCATCCCGGAAAAGTGTCTCTTATCAACTTAAAATACCTACCAACGCTAATCTTTTCTGAATATTTGCAATCTACCTAACTTCCAAACCCTTTGCGTTCATTCAGTGGCATTGCGGCACTTTTGGAACTTCCGATTTCAAAATCTCAAGCCCAATACCCTCACGTGATCTTCGGCGATACGCATGCCCTTTTCGCATACTCTCTTTTCCCGCACCCCTGTTATGGCGAAAGTGACACGTACGTTTTATGTGCCATACATTTTTTCTCACTTACCACCTGGAACTTCTGGAACCAAACATCCTTGGGCAAAGTTAAAAAGATGCTTAGAGGCATTTCGTTTCATTAGGAACTATTGGTTTCGGTCTCTATCCCGTTTATTTATATTGTAGACGCATTTTGCTTAGCAACGTGCCAACTTTGGATAAAGCGCCTGCCTTTCTGGAACATTAATGAATATTCTGCATGTTTGTAGGACATTTGAACAGAAGACACCTTCCGTGAAGTTTTTTTTTTTCGTGCATATTTTTCAGTTTTGTAGTATTCTCATTTTGCTTTGACATTGCTCTTGGATTTCCGCTTTAGTTCGTGCATAATATCTTGTCGCAAAATTTTCACGTTATAATCTAGAATGACTAATCTATAGAATTGTGTTTTTATATTTTTTTTTTTTGGCTGTTTTATATTATTGTATTTTCCGTAGCCACACAGCTACATATCAGTTTTTTTTTTTATTGGAGGAGCGCGCCCCGCCACAAGCTCCCTGCATGGCTTTTTGGAGGAATCGCAACACTAAACTTTCTTGGCTACAGCACCAAATTACTATTATCAGTTTATTATTATTATTATTACTGTTGTTATTGTTCATTATACATACATGCTATTATTATTATTATTATTATTATTATTATTATTATTATTATTATTATTATTATATTATTATTATGTTATTATTATTATTATTATTATTTTCTGTCGTTTTTAGGGAAAGTAATCAGTAATGTAATTTAATTACACTAAATGAGCAATTTGGCCACCTCTGATCCGAACCATAACAATGTCTGGGAACTCAGCGCGTGTCCTGTGCTTTGCCGCATTCCAGTGCGTATCAGCATATGATCAACATTATCGGTATATGTTGAGCTCCGCGACCACGTGGTCGCTTCCTGTTCTGGCCGCGAGTTGAGGGGTTGAACGCCGCTGGTTTTTCTCTAACTTTTTTGCAGGTCGATTGCGTGCGGTGAAAAACGAACGGGTTGTTTCAAAGGTGCATGCAACGCCAGGGGTCCGTTCTAAACGGTATTTGCGCAAATGATGCAAAATCGTTGCTTCGGACCTTTGTGCTTCTAGATTTTTGCTTGGCGGCGTGCTTTACGCAACTGGGACGAAATGAGTGCCACACCGGATGTTCACATTTTGTTTATCATTATACTAGTCGCGTTCTATATGTTTGAGTGATGTCAGTTGTTATTGCGCGCCTTCTTGTCACCCTTACGCAAATTTTCATCACTTTCGTGTCAGTGAGTTCGGCATCTAGGTGAGACGGGGATGGCTTGTAGGGGCAAGTTTGCTCACCTTGCGTTCCACCTCTGAAAAGTATTAACACCACCTATAGAAAAAATCGAAGTTTCTCTGCAACTGAAACTTTTTGGCGATCTCCAGAACAGATACTGGAGCGTAGGCGTCAGACGGCACACGAGGGCTACGTCAGTGTTCAATTACGCCTCGTGTCCAATCAACGCGTCGAAGGGCGTTCGTCATCGGGCTCGGGGGCCAATTGCTGAGTTGGCGCTTGGCGCCATTCGGCTGTGATAACGTTCCAAGGAGGAAGTGGTGGATGTTCGAAGGCCCTGATTATTCATACCCGTTGTCATATCAAGAAAAAAAAATTTTGACCAATATTTATTTGTTACGTGCAAAGTAGTTCTGACAAGATTTGGTTGTCGAAGGAGAAGCGGTACTTTTGGCGTTTGAAACGTGTTTGCATCTTGATACGATAACGTAAGGCTAATCTAAGATTCACCTTCATGTATCTTAGTTCAAGACATAAAGGAGGAAATTAGTAATCGCTCCGCGAAGAGCCGGACTTTTTACTACGGTTCTTCATGTGAATACGAGTAAAGGTTACGCTGGCCTAGATGCCGTTAAGTGGGCGACCTAGTAGCAAGTCTTTCTTCTTCGTGTTTTAAAGGAACGTAACCATCCCTTGGTATGCAAAATGGGCACTGAAGAAGGAAAATAAAGGCGAGCTACATAAATTCACTTACCCCCCCCCCCAACATATACACACACACACACACACACACACACACACACACACACACACACACACACACACACACACACACACACACACACACACACACACACGCACACGCACACGCGCGCACACACACACACGCACAGACACACACACATACTCACACACGCACACACACACACAAACAACGGGTGGATACGTATAGCATGCAACATCAATGTGACTTTTTTTTTCTTCTCTGAAGATTATATTTAGCTGTAGTGAAAGAAAGCTCCTAAGCTAATTTCGCGCCCTTGTACAGCGTTGGCCGCAGTCCCAAGATGACTGCCTCATGTACTCAGTGGCAGATTCCTTATTTACAAAATGTTTAAGTCACTGACAAAGCAAAAACGGCAGGCAGGGGCTTCAGCTGTCCCGCCTCCAGCGCGAGGTTCCTGCCTTCGAAGCCGCTTCGACGTCCAGTGCACCTTGAGCGCGCACGCAGCCAAAGGACCTCGGAATGATAGCCTGCTATATTTTGACAATGCCTGGCAGATCGCCACGAGAAGCGGCCGCCGAAATGGAAAAGGTAGAGTGGCTGACAACGGATGAGAGGGGGAGCCTAGAGTGCCTCAATGTTGCTGGCTGCCGCCATCCCAGAGTGGAGACAACCCCGTCGTCTGTTAGCGGAGCCGTTATATTGCCGCCTTCTTAGCCCGCCGAGTAAATCTGGAACAGGCCTTATGCAGCAGTTTGTGAGCTCTCGACGCAGTTAGTGAGCATTCTCACCTGTGAAATGGAGCGGGACCACTTCAAGACACGTAACGTCACGCGTTTAGTCAAGCATCCGTTTGATTTCCGATTTAAAATTACGATTTAGTCCGCATATGACGCAAATGTGCTCGCGAAACTTCCGTCGGCTGCCGCTGGCATTCTGGTCCAGTTCTTACAGATGGTCGATGTATGAAAGTACGTTTGATACCGACTATGTTCGTTTTCATCTGCTGCAATGCCTACCCGTGTTTGGCCTTGCATTGAATGAAGAAAATGAAAGCGATCAACGAGCGAGGTGCAGATATGAGCATATACGTTCTGCTTTTATCACCTCTTATTCGCCGATATTGTTATCATGATAAGTTCTGGATTAGCATTCAGAGCTTTGTGAAATAAAAACTCCACAATAAGAGACATCCCATGAGGACCTGTCGAGGGTTTTTGTTGGTTTTTAATCGGAAGGAGCCAAATTTAGAAACCGAAACTAAGCCAATATCGCTGGAATTTTGAGTATACTTGGACGCGCTGTGCTTCCAAAAGCTATGAAACTGAAATGGGCCATTTGATGCAAGAAAAACCACTAAATAGGCGGCTGCTGTGCAGGGTTTAGAGGTAATTTGACAAGCAAACATTTCCGTTTTTTCGATGACACATTTAGAATTTAAAAGTTTTTCACCTGTTGGTGCAACTGTTCTAAAAACCTTACAACTTACCTTTAAAAAAAAAAAGTTTCTTGTCTACTTTGTGCGCGCGCTGGTGCCCTGTAGGCATCAGCGCACACATAGAAGTGCACGCACAAATCCAGGCAGATTTAAGTTTTTCTCCTATATTCCCCTAAACGGCCGCAGTAGGTGTCTATAAAGTTTGTTTGCTGGCCTCGTTTTCTCAAAAGACCTTCCGCAGAGAGAAATCAGAATACTTTATTTGTACTATTACATTTTTGCTCATCTGTTTCCTTAAAATGTTCTGATGCAGACAGAAATCCATAGATGTACGTTTAATTTACAAATATCTTTAGGTAAGTTACATGTTATGCTAGGTAGGTTTATAGCATTGGGCACTAAAATAGGAAAAAGCATTACAATTAACATACATGCTACCATTTTCTAAAATGGAAAGTAATTCTCAGCACAGAGTATCAGCACCAGTATCAGGGTTGCATTGAAGAACATTTTACAACATGCAAAAAGTCTTACGAAGCAAGTTTAAGTGGAGTGGATGGATATCGTTATGTGGTGCACTCAGTACAGGATTTATTACAACACTTGTTTACTTGACATTTTGAAGGCAAAGATATGGGCAGTAATTAAAGTTTAGAGTATTGTTCAGACATGGGTAAGATTTAAGGATGAAGACCCGAGACTAAGGAAATAGAAATTAAAAGGCAGAAAACGTAGAGATCTGAAACAACACTAGGATTTATTTGACACAGCAGCTTGATATATACAAAAAACAGGACTCAGATGCCTGTAGAGGAAAACCCAGAAATAAAACACACACTAAATCCAAAAGAATCAATCACACACACTCAAACACAGATTCCACAAAGAAAGTGATAACACACCAACTTACCAAAATAAGCAAAAGTAAAAAAAAAATCTGGGACTGTACAACAATATTATACAAAAAACAGGACACATAGATGCCTGGATAGGGATCCACAGATATAGAATCCACATAAGAAAATTTTAAAAAATAATCAAAAACACACTTTCCACAAGAAAAGTGGCAACATACATTAATAAACAAACTTACTGAAACATGCAGTAGTACAAAATAAAATCTGTGACTGCACAACACAGATGTACAAAAAACAGGACTTGTAGGTGCATGCCTGGATAGGAAAACAAAGGTGTAGAACACACACGCAAAATCCAAAAGGATCAATCGCACAAAACCAAACAGATACATCCCACAAGAAAAATGACAACATATCTTAATAAACCAACTTACAGGAACACTTAGTAGAAAAATGAATCTGGAACACCAGAGAACTCCCAATTCGTTGCCATTGTTCAATGGGAGCAGAACTCCACGACACAGCCATCACACATTAAAAAACCGACTGACCTGGGGCCCTAATCTGGACACTTGGCAAAAAAGTCGACGAGAAATCCGGCGGCCGTGACTGGCCGGCGCTGCGCGTGACCTTGGCGCCAGCCAATCCAGGCTGCCGGAATTCTTGCCGACTTTTTTGCCAAGTGTCTAGATTAGGGGCCCTGGTTGTGCTGCAGCCTGTGACCTAGAGCCATGCCACAAAGCGACTCCTAAGGCAATCTGAGAATGTTCCGTCACACTGTCAATTCAATTGTCAAGCTGGACCTCTAACAAAAAAGGAGGGAATTAAAAAAAATAAGGCCATTGCAGTTGGCGACACGTTGAGCAAGCAGACTAGAGGCTGATGCCAAGGCCCTAACTCGAGCGACAAAACTGCAAGCATTGCATAGCACTGCTGCTAATTGTGTTGCCTACGTGATCCATAAACTTTTGGGGAATTTTTCTAAACGAGCCAAATCCACGTAGTAAAAGGAAACAGATCAATGGGATTGTTTGCTTATCAAATTAGCTTAGAGTCCTGTACCACAGTCCCTGTTAGCGGTTTTTCTCACATAAGATGACTGATCTCAGCATGGTAGCTCTTCAATACAATGCATGCCCAGGTATACGAGTTCCAGCCAAAATTGGCTTAGCTTCGATTTCTAAATTGGGTTCATATAGACAACAAAAACTCACCATCCTTTTTCGACTTTCCTCAGGCTTATCTGACGACAGCACAAGTTTTGCTCGAAAGCCCTGCACATGCTGCCCTGCGCTTGTGGCGCAGATAAATCTTGAGCCTCAGCCGGGAGTACCGGTCTATGAGCAGCTTGTTTGCCTTCTTCCTGTGCTGGTCACAAGTTGGAAGATTGCCAGCAAACTTGGAAAGCAAGATTGTGGCGATCGATTGGACTGGTGACTTCAGGCCTCGGAGGCTGTCTGATGCCGCTAGTCTCTTAAAATACTCCTCGCACTTCTGCAGCATTTCCATCCTACCGGTGGTAGGGTAGTGAAGGTTACCAGCACCTTGCACATATTCCTTGTGCACTGTTAGCGCACCAAACCGACTGTCATTCCCACCAAGCAGTGCGCTTTTGCAGGTGTGACAATCATCGATGCCTTCCATCATGCCCTTCAGGATGAATCCTCCCACGTAGCACAGAATATCCTCCTCTTCAATGGAGAGAGATTCTACGAAGAAGTTCTCCAGATCTTGAAGGGGGTCAGGATCGTGAACAGTGTGCTCGGTGCCGTGAGCAAGCAGGTCCGCCAAGCAGACACTGTCGTCTAGCTCGTAGCTTGACGAGCTTTGGTGTGTAGAAACTGGCTCACACACAACGTTTCAGGGCGAACTTCATGTCGTAGGCGCTTGGTACTGGCTTTGGAGTCTGATGACGGAAAACAAGTTCTCCAGGCAGTCCTGGGTGAGTCTTCCCGTGAGAAGAAATCTGTACCCTTGGTCATCCAGGAGGCTCTCCTGCAGCTTCAAGACGACGTGAGTTGCTATGAGCAGGCCCGCCTATGAGGGCTTTCCAGTAAGCGGTCATTCCCATCTTCATCGTCTGAATGGTCTCGACAGCAAAAGATAGTGTTCCGATAGCATTTGGTACTTGGACTCATCCATGTGACTCAGCGCAAACATGGTATGACGGGCTGACGTGAGCTTGTACCACTTCGAAACAAGTTCCATGAACCAAGCTGTCGATTCCGCCTCTCTTGGAAGCATTCCTCGATCTATCAGGTAGCGAATTGCGGGAGGTGACTCACGAAACAACTTTACAGCTACACCAACCTGCATTTTCGTAAAGTGTCCAGTACTCGAATGAACTTCCGAGAGTTGAGGAGCAACCTTAAGTTCATGAGATAAGTCATACGCAATGACGGCTTCGACATATTCAAGCTTCACCTCACTGGTAGGCAGCTGATGTTTTGCCACGGTCTCATCACCAAGCGAGAACACAGTTGAGCTGATGAATTGGCCCCGAATATTCGTTAAAACATGGGCAGGATCTGCCATGAAGAACTCTCCTTCCAAGTGAGGGTGAGGGATTGAAGCAACGGTTTGGGAGTTCTTGTGGCTGGAAAATTCCAGCTTGCGCCACATGGCCCTGTTGGCAGATCCCATATCACATGTGACCACAAGGACCCTCAGAGAAATTTCCGAGCACAGTTGGACAAGCTCAAAGACAAAGTCTTTCAAAAGAGAGCCATCAACGGATCGTCCAGTCAGGTGATATGCGATTACCTGCTTCCAGCGCCTATTCAGGCCTCCCACCACAAACACCAATGCACGGTGTGCAGCATCCTTAGGTCGATCTGGTAGTGTCACAGCACCAAAAAGACAGTCTTCCGAACGGTCATGCTCATAACCTTGCATGATCTCCATCTCATCAAGAAAGTATGCAGTCTTTATCAATGTCCTCCAGTCCCAGTGCCTTGCTCTTTAAAACATCAAATATTTCTGTAAGAATGCCTGGAAGGAAGCTTAAGCCTTGCAACCTTCGAGCAAGGGTTCTGTTGGATGGTAATCGATAGCCCAGAGTCCTCAGTGTTTTATAACCTGATGTCCCACAAGCATATTCGGTTCGAAGGGCTTGCTTGATAGTGTTCACAGACCATGTGCAGCCTTTGGTATTGTTTCTTGAAAGTGCACGAAGCTGGTCATCATTCAGAAACGTCATACTACCCTTTAGATTTTGGAGCTCCTGTTCTAGTGTTTTTACTTTTTTCTTTGGGCTTTGAATGGTTCCACTAGCCTTCTGGTGATTTTCTCGCAAGCTTATGTAATTTCGTGTGACATCAGCCAGTTGATTTTTAGTTCTGCACATTCTAGCCCATCTGGACTCTTGCTAGTGAGCGGGTTGTCCCTAGCTGCTAAGTAATAAGGATCATGAAAGTCACTCCCAGCTGGTGCAGGTGTACATGGGACATTCATATCATACGCAGCAGGAAGTGGTGGAGAACTCCTATATTCCTCTGTATTCATGGCAGATAACGTCGCCTCACCTGCTGCCAGGTGATACCGACACTGACCAGGAAAGTCATTTTCAGATGATGGGATCTCGGGACTGGGTAGAGCAGGTGGTAATGCAGAGCTCGGGCTTTCATCCAGGTTCTCATCAAGTGTGGCAGACACCTGACAACCGCCCTTGGCTGCTGAAGCCAGTGCAGAAGGAAGGGGACATCTTGGCTTCGGTTGCTTTCTTCGCTTTGGTGCCGCTAGAAGACATAGAGCAAAGTTTCCAAGATACTTCAGAACATAGACATGTTCGATCCTGCTCTTACCTACTCCAACATGGATATAGCTTTGCTCACTCATGGCTGCTGCCATCGTACGAGAAAGGGTGGGTATTACGGGGAAGTTTAGGGGTCTCAGCCATATAGGACTTCAATAACACTTGGAAGTATTTCTTCTTGGGTTTAAAGAGCATCATCGTTCGAATTCAATGGAGAAAGACAATGGAATGAAAGCCCAAATGTGATCCCGCCAGCCTCACCTGGCCAAGCCTCAGAGTGTTGATGCTGTTGTAGCTACATGCCCCTTAGCCAATGCAAGTAATTGCGACTTTCTAAATTGCAATTTGCTCATAATTAATATGCCGCCGTTTGTTGTTATGTACAAGGCGACTGAAGATCAAATCTATAGTGATGGTGTTGCGCAACATGGCTTCGTTAGTGTCCGTGCACAACGTCAGTTCGTACTGAGACCGCATGTGCTTAGCAGCCACTGGTTGTATCCGCCTTTAGCGTTAAACTTGAAGTACCCCATCATGATCCAAGGTCAGCGCGTGTTCCAGGGCACCAACGCTAAAGCATTAGGTATAAACCGCATGCAAGCAATTTGGCGTGCGACAAGACAAGCGACGGCGATAAGGACCCGCTGTCGCTCAGTCAGTTGCGTGATGAGGCAAACCACATGAAAGCAACGGGAGCAAATGATCCGAGTGCCGCTGCGATGTGGCTCCACGCAATATAGCTTTTAAATTTTGTGCTTTGCACTTGGCGTGGGACATGTCCCAAAATATCCTCCCTCACTCCACCTCATCGATGAGGTGTTCACTGAAGCGACGCTTGTCGTCGGAGTTATTACCCATCGCAGCCGGTGATCAAACGAAGCTTCTCAACAATATACAACCCAAACTAGCCACGCAGTCGCGCTAGCAAACCGCTAGTGACGTAAAACGGAACATTTTGTGTTTCTGGCTAATCGCTTCAGCCACTTCCTGGTGATAAGCGATGTTTACTAGAAATCCAGAACCGAGCGACGCGACGAGTGACAATGAGAAATTTCTGTCGCTCGTCGCAGACTTACCGCTTGTAACTGTCACTCGTCTGAACCGGATGTAAGTGATTTAGCGAGCGAGGAGATGATTGACGGCGACAAACGACGAGAGACGAAGATTTCTCAGTGTTGCTTGCTGCATTGCTCAGTCCTGCACTTCGCCCAGCAACGCGAAGAGCAACAGTAAGAAATCTCCGTCGCTCTTCTTGTTGCTCACTGAAGCACTTACCGTATTTTCCGGTGTATAAGACGCACCCCTCACTTTTTGCAAGTTTCTAAATAAAAATTAGTATATAAGACGCACCGCCAAAAATTGTGGAAAAAAAAACGCCTTTTGTATGAGACGCATCGTTGTATAAGACGCACCCCTCACTTTTCGCAAGTTTCTAAGTAAAAATTAGTATATAAGACCTACCTGTGTATAAGATGCACCGACGAAAATTTTGGAAAAAAAGGGTGTCTTATACTCCGGAAAATACGGTACATGCGGTTCAAAGGTACTGTCGCTTGTCGTGCCGCCAGGTTTTTGAAAGGCTGAACCGCATGTAAGCAATTTAGCTAGCGACGGCGACAGTGACGAGCAACGGAGATTTCTCACTGTTGCTTGTTGCGTCAGACGGTTTTTGGATTTCTAGAAAACGTCGCTCATCGCTTTGGTCGCTTGCTCCCGGGTTCGCCTTGTCGCACGACTGACCGGGTGACAGCGAAGTAGGTCGCTTGTCTCGCCACTCGTCAAATTGCTTACATGCAGTTTATATTTAATAATATCCCGAGAGATGCCTCATCCCCAAAGGATTCCTCCGTGTCAACCCAGGGTTTTGGCTATTTTTTTCTAAACATTCAAATAGAGTTTATGTCTAGAAATCGCACTGCCCGGGCCGGTGATACTTACGAAGCATACTTACGACGCAAGGAAAACAAAGTTGGAACTGCGTTCGGCTTGAGCTTTTGCCACCCGTCAGCTCTTCTCTCCTCGAATGCGCTGGGTTCAAAGTGGGCCTGAAAATAGCATATGGGGGCATGAATAAAAGAGGTAGACGGTGACAGAACTTACTTGCTATTTATCGTTAGTAAAGTTAGCACTCCATTAGAAACAGGACAGTAGTCGCGAAACTAAGCGCGAAAGTTCGATAGCTAATCATTACTTTCGGACGTTCATCAAACGAGAAACTGTTCGTAAAGCACCAGAGCGATATCTGCAAAACAACGCCAACGCCGAGCTCACATTCTGCATTAGCAGCGTCGAAAGGACTTCGGGACGAAATGGAGTAAAACACCAACATTCCGCCGATGATCCGACTGCGTGCGGGCGCACACGAACATGTCCTGGTGGTCGATAGAATTCACGCGCGCACCTGGGGATATAAAAAGTTCGATTGCTTGTCCACGACCGTTCGATTCCTCCGTCGATCGAGCGGTCGTGGCTTATCGCCGCTCCTCGACCGCGATCAGCGGAAGTTATTTGCGGCTCTTTACTGCAGAACCAAGCCGAAGAAGCCTTCATCTGAAATAATTTATCACGACCTGAAGTACCACTTTCTAGCAATCAACTTTACGGCAAAAGACCCGGCGATTGCAAGGAAACAAAGTTGGTACTCACGCTGCACACAGACGACGAACGGCTCGGCTTCCAGTCGTCGCGCTTTATCTGTACGAGCCACAGACGCCTACGTTTGGCGTTTGTTGGGACGCCGTACACCTTGCACCCATTTCTCGAGTGATTCGAACACTGCGGCAACAGGCAACCCGGCATTTGGAAAAGAACAATCCAGTTCAGCGATCCCACGTGTGCATCGGCAGCCGATCGGGGAGGCAAAATGGCGGCGGCGGCCGGGAGCGAGAGGGGAAAACAAGAAAAAGCGGCACTTGCCCTCCCAAATGATGTCCCCACTCTAGCAAGGCGCAGCCGGCAAGCAACATTGAGGCCCTCTAGGGGATCCACGTGACTGCCGCCCCTCTGCGGCGAGACGTCGAAACACCCTTCTCCCGATCGAACAAGTATGTTTCGGGTGCTCGCCGCTGCAAAAGCTGTGCGCTGACGTCCAGGTTCTCTCTCTTTTCTCTCTCTTTTGAGAGTTGATTGGAAGTGACTATGCGGTAGCAGTGTTAGGTTTGAACAGCAGCAGCTGCGGTTAGTTGAGGCTACTAAGAAGTTAGTTCCGCAAAGTAGGCTGTTTGAATTTTTGGCGGGAAGTGACGGTTTGTTCCCGGTCTAGACATGGGTCTAGATTTGGGTCGGCATGACAAGGGTGGGGACGAGTTGGTGCAGTGCGAGGGGTGTGGGAGGTGGTGTTACCTAGAGGAGACGGGTTTCGGGAGTCTGGAGGAGGCGGCGGGGGTGAGTTTCGAGTGTCGGCTTTGTGTGAAGCTTAAGCAGGTAACTGGGGAATGGGAGGGTAGAGTTCGGGAGATTGAGGCCGAGCTTAAGGCAGAAGGAGAGAAGCGGGTGGGTCTCGAGGCCCAGGTTGAGGAGCTGACTAGGCAGCTTAATCATGAGAGGGAGCAGCGGGTCGGCCTCGAGAAGCAGGCGGAAGAGATGGGGGAAGTATGGAAGGCGGGTTTAGAGGAGCGTAAGAGGGAGTGTGACAGTAGGGTAGAGCGCCTGGAAGGGGTAATTCGAGCGAGGGAGAGTAGCGAGGGAAGAAAGGAGGAAGTGTCAGTTCCAGCGGGACGAACCGCCAGTCCGCAGGCTGGGGTCACTGGTGGTCGGGAGCCCAGCCTGTTGACTGACGGGCCCGATGACGCTGGAGAGCTGAGTGACCCTCAGCTCAATAGCGCCTTCGAGCAGCAGGCGTCGGGCAGCCAGGTGACAGGAGATAAGTCGCAGGACAAGGGCGCGCAGGTACCAGGGGGATCTAGGGTGCTGGTAGTGGGGAGCTCTAACGTAGCACGGGTTAAGAGGGGTGTACTGAACAGGGTGAAGGGAGACCAGAGGGTAACAGTAGAGGTCCAGTCAGGGAAGTGTATGGTGGATGCTATGACCGCAGCACGTGAGGGCGTGTGGGATAACCGGGAGGGAAAGAACCTAGTAATAGTTCATGCGGGGCTTAATGATGTGCTCCAGGGTAGGAGCCAGAACCTCGGAAAGCAGCTAAACGTGGGAATACGTAAGCTGAGGGACGTGTCTGAGAATGTGCACGTGGTTGTGTGCACCATTCCAGAAGTTCGGGGGCAGTCCTGGGTAACGGAGAGGAGGGTTGTCGAAGCCAACAGAGTAATTAAGGGTATGAGTCGGCAGCTTCGGTACGACGTAATGGAAGTAAACAGGGAAGTGTACGAGGCTGGCTCCCGCCCTTTTGCAGATGGCATTCACTACAGTGAGGCCACGGGTTACAGGGTGGGGGATAGGATGGGCCGCACGGTGACTGCTTTTTGGGGGGACCGAGGGCCCTGGGGACAGTGAAGTAACTGAAAACCCAACAAAGTCAGGAGAGGCACCCAGGGTTAAAAGAGGAGAAAACGTAAGAACAGGCATAAACAAACAGCACAATCAGACATTGGATATATTAACATGCAGGGTGGTAGAAATAGGCTAAAATGGGAAGAGGTAGAGGAGCAACTAAGAAAGGAGGATTTAGTGGTGTATGGGTTCGTGGAAACACATCTCAGAGACATGGAGCAGCCACCTTGCAACCCTGACTATGTGTGGGAAGAATGCAACAGAATGGAGGGAACGAGGAAGGGAGGTGGAATTGGAGCATTTATTAAGAAGAACATGAACTTTCAAAGGATCAGAAAGGAGTGCGCCGAACATTTGTGGCTTAAAGGAAAAGTTGCTGGGGAGTCTACAGTCCTTGGATTTGTTTACTTATGGACAGGGACAGGTGCTAAAGAGGAAAACAGAAAAATGATTGATTGCATATCAAGAGACATTAGTAAGCTAGGGGAAGGCTCTGAAATTATTATTATGGGAGACATGAATGCCCATATCGAGGGTCTGGATGGATATACGGACTCAACTGGAAGCTTATTACTAGAACTGGTGGAAAAGCATGACTTAGTTTTATGTAATACCAGTCAGAAGTGTGACGGGCACATAACGTGGGAAACTGGCAATCTACATTCAACTATAGATTACGTACTCATGTCACACAAAATATATGGTAAGTTACAAGTAATGAAAATAGATGAAGAAGGTTCCAAAAGTCTTGGTAGTGATCACAAACGTATTAAGCTGAATTTTGCCAGAGAAGTAAATGCTGAACCTACACAACATAATTCAAAGCAAACTTTCTGCAGCGACAAAGAGTTGGAAATAGTTGCTGAAAGAATAGAGGAAGCAGTTTCAGGGCAACGGTATACAGATTGGACCTATGAGAGCCTAACTAGACTTTTTGTTCTGGAACTAGACAAAGTTAAAAGTAAACGAAAAGGGAAGCAAGGACATAGACCAAAAAGCTGGTGGGACAAAGAAGTGAAGCAAGCGATACAAAAACGTCAGGAAGCCTCTAGAGAACACAGGTATTCCAAGCGTAGTGGGGAGTCAGAAACGGAAGTAAAAAGAAGATGGGACACTTTTATAACATGTCGCCGAGAGGCATCCAGTTTAATCAATGCGAAAATTCAGAGAAAGGGTGTAGAATGGATGAGTAATGTAAGCAAGAAAGATAGAAACGCAGCCAAGAAGTTTTGGGAGCACTTGAACTCACTCGGTGAAACGACGCAAGCTAGACAGAGGTTCATACTCTCGGATCAGGGAGATCAATTAGAGGAGATGATGCGATACGATATATAGGAGCAGTGATGGAGGAGAAATTTCGGGAACAGGTACATGTGGAAGATAGGAGAACCGAAGGAAGTAACAGTCCAGCTTGTGACATCGCGGATTTTGGACAAAGAGAATGGGAAAAGGCGGAACGAAGAGTCCCTAGTGGCACGTCAACAGGCACAGATGGTATCCCAATCAAGCTGGTGAAGAATTTGGGTCCTAAATCTAAGGCAAAACTAAGGGAGGTAGTGAGCACTATGATAACAAAAGGAAATATTCCAGATGAATGGAGGCTTAGTAGGATGAGTATGATATATAAGGGAAAGGGAGATAAGTCTGATATTAGGAATTATCGTCCCATAACCGTGACACCAGTTATTTACAGGTTGGTAATGCAGATTATAAAGAACAGACTGGAGGAATGGGTAGATTGTGAGGGCATACTGGGCGAGTTACAGAACGGGTTTCGGAAACAAAGAAGGTTGGAGGACAATATATTTTCTCTAACACAGTGTATAGAAATAGCGCAAAAGAAAACAGACAGCTCTGGCTGGCGTTTCTGGATATCAAGGGTGCCTATGACAATGTGAACCAAAGGAATCTGTGGGACATAGTGGAGAGCTTAAACCTAGATGAAGGACTAACAGCAATATTGAGGAACATTTACAAAGATAATAAGGTGATTATAACATGGGAAGGAAAGGCAACGGGGGAAATAGAGATAGGACGAGGCCTTAGGCAGGGGTGCCCGTTATCGCCTTTGCTGTTTATGTTGTATCTGAGAGGATTGGAGGATAGACTAGAGAAGAGTGGGCTTGGATTCGACCTTTCGTACAGTAAGCTAGGCCAAAAAATTCAGCAATCCTTACCGGGATTGATGTATGCAGATGATATCGTACTAATGGCTAACAACAGGATAGATTTACAGGAATTAATGAGCATCTGTGGTAGGGAAGGGGAGGAATTAGGTTTAGAATTCAGTAGTGAAAAATCAGCAGTCATGATTTTTAACGATGATGAAGTTGAGAGGCTGAAGATACAGAATATTACAGTGGAGAGAGCTAGTAAATACAAGTATCTAGGAGTATGGATATGTGATGGTGCAGCATATCTCAGTGAGCATGAAAAGTATATAATAGGTAAGGGCAACAGAAATGCAGCTGTAATGAAAAATAGAGCACTTTGGAATTACAACAGGTATGAGGTGGTGAGAGAGATTTGGAAAGGGGTCATGGTGCCTGGTTTAACTTTTGGAAACGCAGTGCTATGCATGAAATCCGAAGTGCATGCAAGACTAGAAATAAAACAGCGCGGAGTAGGTAGGCTGGCTTTGGGGGCACATTGCAAAACGCCAAACCAGGGAGTGCAAGGAGACATGGGATGGGCGTCATTTGAGGGCAGGGAAGCTGCGAGCAAGATAGAATTTGAGGATCGGTTGAGGCAAATGGATGGGGAGCAATGGGCACGAAAGGTTTTTAGCTTTTTATACATGAGGAGTATAGACACAAAGTGGAGACAGCGCACTAGGAAATTAAGAGGAAAGTTTTTAGGCTATAGTGGGGTTACGGAAGAGCAGGTCTCCGTTAAGAAGAAAGTTAAGGCCACAGAAAGAGATCGGTGGCTAGAGGGAATGCAGACAAAGAGGGCTCTGGAAAGCTATAGATTAAACAAAACAGTTATTGCCAAAGAAAGCATTTATGATAATTCTAGGGGAAGCTCATTGTTGTTTGAGGCAAGGACAGGTGTTTTGCGAACCAGAACATACAGAGCGAAGTACCAGGAAATGGATACAGTGTGCGCTGCTTGTGGAGAGGTGGACGAGACGGCTGAGCACTTGATACTCTACTGTAAAGGGCTTCACCCTATGCCTACCGAAGACAACATAGATTTAATAAAGTCATTGGGTTTTAGAGACAGCGAAGGAAAAGTGGATTACAAGACAGTAGAGATTACCAAGCAAAGATTAAGTGAATGGTGGCAGAAAGCACGAGAAAACTAGGTATTTTCTTATTAACTGATGGCAAGGGGGTTTTATAGCCTCACTTTCTGTTCAGTGTGGAGTGTATATAGTTTTCACATTTAAATATTCTAAGCTTAAATGGTAAGACAAATTGGCTAGGTGGCGTAAGCTACCGCCCGATCCAAAGGGCTCAGCCGTATTCATCCATCCATCCATCCATCCATCCCGAGAAATGACTGTTTGATGCTCTGTGCTACCAGATACTCGCGCTTCAAATCTGCGACCGGGCACTCTATGACTCCGTCGTCGAACTGCCAGGCTTTGTGAGTATACAGGAGGCTATAGCGGAAGGCATGGAGCGCGAGCTGGACGTCGGGCGTTCGAGCTTGTCCCCAGCCACCCGGTAGGTCTATCCGGTATGGGCGACGGACAAATAATAAAACATTTCATCCTGCAAATAGAAAGAAAAAAAAATAGAGGAGGCGCAAAAACGAGAATTTGTGACGGTCACGCTTATATCCTATATGTATTCAATTGGCGTGCTGACGGCATAACTATATTTTCGCCCGTACTGGAAGCGATGACGTTCAAGAGGGTGGTGCCCTTGTTGAAAAAGGTCTATGCACCGAGGAAGTGAGGGAAAGGAGGAAACGAGAGACCGCAAGGAGGTCAGGACGCCAAGCTCTGATTCGAACGATTAGTGGGTGGACCTAAAGCTATAGCTGCCTTTGTCCTCACCGCATTTCGTCGCACTTGTTCGAATGTGAAAGCCAAACGCCGGATGTCTGCGTCCCGCGATCTAACGCGTTCGACGAGTGCACTGGAGAAAGAGGCTGGTAGCTTTCGGTCGATATACTGATCGTTCCAACCAGAGCTCGGCTTTCTGACGTCCCCTCTCGTCTCCTCCTCTCCCTCTGTTTCTACCCGCCCAGCAAATATAAATGATAAACGTTTAGTGGAGAGTCGAGTCTATTAGTTCGGCCCTTACGAGCCACGGACCTAAAGTTGGCATGCACGGGGCTACGCGGTCAGGGCCCGTGAAGTATTTCGAAAAAAAAAAAGCTAACAAAAAGTTCCATTTTTTTGTTATATTTATTTCATTATCTCATCTCAGCTTATAGGTGAAACGAAAAAGAAAAGAGAGCAAATATTTCTTCCTCCGAAAGGCAATGCCGAGGACGTGAAACGCAATCTCGGTTCGCTGATCGTTGCAAACAAGAAACGCCCACAGTAACGTAAGCGGAGGAAGTTTGTTTGAACTCTATTCGCATACTGGACACAAATACAAATTCAATCAAAAACCTTGCTCAGTGATCCATTAGGCAATCGACTCTTTTCAGAACCCCATCGAGCAACATTGGATTCGCCATTTCTTGTGCACTAAGCAACGTTACTAAACCACTCAGTTGGGAAACTCGCCCTGGAAACCTGGGCCGCTGGCATCCACCGAGACCAAGCTAAACATGAAAGTTGCTTTATATAGCTAAATTGTTTTTTAAGACCATTCCTCAATACATTCGCTTTTTTCCTACGGAAAGCTTAAACCGAGAACACTTGCCAGCACGGCAGAGACCCAAAAATATGCAGCAAGCACGTTCAAATACAAAAATAGAGCGAATAAGAAAAAGAAACACACCGAGGGGAAATGGCAAGCCATCACAATACAACATTATACAATTTTTTAAGAAAAGTATAACTCTGAACACTCGAAAATAACAGCAAGAAACAAACACTGACGGAGTGCAACTACCCAGGTGCTACCTCCAATTGCCCCAGTGTAACTCACAAAGGTCACAATGGTTCATCACAATACAACATTATACAAGTTTTTCAACAAAAAAAGAAAGGTAACGCTAAACTTTTTAAGAGAACAGCAAAAGGAATAAACACAACAGCAGCTCAACTGCTCACAGCGGTACGTCAGATGCTACGAAGTTAGCAGAACGCAACACATGAAACTAGGGGTGCGCCGCCATGCTCGCGGCGTCCCCCGCATAAAATGATAGTGGCAGCGTAGTGTACCTCTTGCCACAAGCAGGCCTAGGTACGACGCGTCTCGATGCGAAAGGCCCAGCGAGACCGAAAAATCAGCTGATTTTGGGCACACGATACCCCTTTCCGTAGCTGTTAGGGCATAGACGGCAACTTTCCGTACCGAAAAATCTCTTTTGATCGCCTCAATGAATTCGGGCCTCGAGTACTTCCGAACCTTTCCGGCATATAGTGAGTTCAGGGACTTGTATTCGCCAATCACTTGAGCGTCCACAATCATTGCTTGCTTCCCCTGAACTAACACCAGGTCTGACTTTAGAGTCTCATTGCCAAACCTGACCCTTGGTTCTTCGGTCATCTGAAAGGACTCTGAATGTAACTTCGACATAAGCCAGGAGACCATACAGTTGTGTCTTTTGAGGCGTGCTGAGTAGGTGCGGGGACATATCTAGGACAGTGTGAGTGTAGGTTTCCGGAGCCGCACACCCAGCTCGACATCTACGGTCTTTGTTTTGCCCCCGGGCACATCTAGCCTTAGTCGGGAGTGCATGGATCCTGAGTTTGGTCAGGTCCACATACTCCCTTCCAGACAAGAATTTCGGGGGTCTCTGACCCACAGTGCTTTTGCCGCAGTCCTTGCCTCACGCAAACCACGACCATCCACCATGCCCACGAGAGCACTCCTCCAGAAGTCTTTCTCCTGGACTCTTGTTCTGATAAGCATTTCCCCAAACTTGGTGTTTCTCTCAGCCTTCTCCACCATTTCCCTCCAAGTCTCCAACTCGACCATGTGCTCTAGCATGGAGTCACTTTTCTCCTCCACATTCAGCAGTCGACGATAGCGGATACGGGGGATCATCGTTGTCATACAGTGAACCCCGAGCCCACCATCATCGACCGCCGAGTAAAAGAATGCTAGGGGGTATCATTGGGGAGGTGGAGGAAGTCCCTAACTGCTGCACGAATTTTCCTATCCATCTTGAGGAGGAAAACCCTTGACCGTGAACAGATTACAAGTTGATATATGAGGCGAGGAATTACGTAGATTATCAGGACGTTAAGGTTTTGTTGCGGTTTCATGGGGTCCTTATCCAAACGGCCTAACATTCCCGCCAAGTCTGCATCGTCACAGCTCACGGTGCCAAGAGCTTCCATTTTTCCGAGATACGCCCAGGAGTCACTGATTCCGTTGATGGGAAGCTCGTGTCCCTGAACTGTAAAGTGAATAAGAACCACCTGCAAGACGGCCCTGCGAGATGGCGCCACCGGCCCTTCCGTGACTCGACGGAACCAGTAAGTGCAGCCGTGCAGTTCACGGAGTGGCCGCTGCGGGAGAAATGGCAGCGTTGCGATCGCCATTAGCTCGGTACTGGGATAAGGATCGGCGCCACTTTTTCTGAGCAGGCTCTATGGCACTTTCCCAACTGAGTGGTTCTGGTAACGTTGGCACTAAGCGTGTGATTGAATCGGAGCCTGGCCGAATGCTGATGCAGTGTTTGTTTTCGATATGCGAATTTGAGCCGAGTTCACGCCGAATGGTTAAGTTGCCCCCGTGTCCAGTACATGCTCGGGAACGTGCCCAAACAATGGTGAACCCGGGGATAATTGACGCAGCAGGTACCAGATTGCGCCAACTTTTGGAAAAGGTCTATTCCGGGATCGTGACATAATGATAAGTGAGGCGGTGAGCGCGCCGATACAGCGATGCTAACTCGCAAACTCGGCACCGCTTCATTGCTATTGGCGATGTGCCCGACCAAAAGCGTAGCTGTAATCGGCCTTTCTTGATTGGTCAGACACTCACTAGGACGTATTTAGCAGGATGAGTTGTGCTCTCATCGACGGAAATAGAGAGCAAAGTCAGACTCTTAACTTGGAAGTTGTTGATTTAGGAACGTGATGACCAGGCCTCCACCGCACTTTTTACGCGCCATCAAACCTGTCGCTCGCTACTAATAATCTTGGTCATGACGTCAGTGATAGGAACCATAAGAGGACGCCACCGAAACATCTCGCCGCAAATAGCCCTTCAACTCAGCGCTGTTTCAAGTGCTGACTCAGCACTGAGCTTGCACTCCACTGCATATGGGAATCGTCCTCAAGGGGTACCGGATAAGAACAGAAACGGCTTATTTTTAAAGCTTTTAAATGAGATAATAAATCTGATAGCAATTCAAACAATAGTCCCCCTCCCCTTTCCCCCTTTCCCGATATCACTTACAAGCTTAACTCTAGTGGATGTCAGTTCTAGGACGAAGTGGAGGCACCTCCCACCTCTCTTCACTTTAGCACATCGAACGCTGAAGAGGAGGCGACCTCCTCTCCTGCATTCGCTCGTTCTTTTCTGTCACCTACTCTATATAGTGCCTGGCTTTTTCTAAAACAAATTTTACTTTTTGATCACGTGGTCGGTCGCTGATTCCCCGTATTTTCGGACGTGTACACGTTACCCCCACAAAAGAAACTACATACCGTTGCTCGTTACTCGCTCAAAAAGTAACTAAATACGTTACTCGTTACTGACTCTCAAAGAGAACGCGTTACCTTACCTCTAAAGTAACGAGTTATTTTTTCTCACCACTTTGACGACCAAATACACAGCTGCTTTTGTTTCGTGGTTTAGTGTTTTCTTTTCAGTAGTCGTTGAGCTTAAGCAGTAGCTGCCTCTCTAAATTTTCATCATTTGTGTTTCCCCACTTTCTTCAGAAAAACATCACCGCCGACGCTGAAGAGCCGTTCTACTGACGTGCTCGAAGGAGTCGTTCTACTGACGCGCTTGAAAGTGTTGTGCTTTAGGAAGAGCTCATGAATCTAGGGTTCCCATCTCTCTTTTCCTCTCTCAGCTTCTAAAGTTCGAAATTGGCAATGGGTTATGGGCCTCCCCATGTTGCCCACCTCCGGGTCTACATTGGGTCTGTACACGATTCTAGAAGGTTTAACCTGCGAACCTTATTCTTTTCGCTGGGTGAAGGACATTCCCAGCTGTAGAGTTCGACTGACCTGTTCAGCGATAAACGTTGCTATACTGTCCTACTTTTTGGTGTTCTTTCGAATTGCCCATCTGCCTTTGTCGCAATAGACGCGTACTCAGGGTAGAATTAAAACGAGACTTTTGTAAACGGTGTGGTACAGGTTACTCCTCAAAAGTAACAAAATACCGTTACTCGTTACTTGCCCTTAAAAGTAACTAGCTATGTTACTCGTTATTTATCTTAAAAAGTAACTAAATACCTTACTCGTTACCAAAAAACCTAACTATACTTCGTTTCACCTTCCGTCCAGACGCAGCGGATGCTACGACGGAACGGGACCAATCAAGCAGCGTCAAAAGTGCAAATCACTAGGCTTGTTCTCTTTATGATTGGTTCAGCGATGAAAGATACAGACAGAAACATTACGAACACCATGATTGAGCCCTTTTGAGGCTGTCTGATTCGTCATATAATCTCGTAGCATCGGCTGCGTCTGGACGGAAGGTGAAACGAAGTATAGGTAGGGAAAACTTGTTACTAGTAACGCGTTACATACATGCCTGCGTATTTCGCACTGCAGAAACGTGGCAGTGCCTGTAGGTATCTGATGAAACACCGCAAAAAATGTTTTCTTAGTGAAGTCGCCTCAACCTTCGGCGTCAAGAAAGCGCCTCTGTCAGAATGAGAACTGCCGGGCTTGTCTTTCAAACGCCCGACCTTCAGTACGGTATCCGTGCCTTCCGCCGTGCAGGTAACGTGACGTCGATTTTTCTGCGAAATATATCGGGGAAACTGAATTTGTGTATAGGTCGCGTCAGATGAAGCCGTGACATCATTTTCCCCGCTTAATTTAGCGGGGAAACTGAATTGGCGTTGAGGTAACGTGACGCCAATTTTCCCGCTAACTTTAGCGGGGAAACTGAGTTGTGTATAGGTCACGTGACACAAAGTCATGTGACTTCATTTTTACCGCTAAATTTAGCGAGGAAACTGAATTGGTGGAGGTCATGGGACGTCGATTTTTCCTCTAAATCTAGCGGGGAAACTGAAGTCATGTGGCGTGACGGGCTATGGCTTCAAGAAATGCGGCTGCACGAAATGCTGCTTCACGAAATCCGGAGCAACTAGCCAAAGTTCGAAAAAGAGACTTGAAAACGGAAGCTGCCATATAACGAAATTAACTGGGCTAGCTACCAAGTTAATTTCGTTTCTCAATTCCGCTGCGTCATAGCGTCTTGAGACTTCTGCGTTTCAACTTGCCTCCCGCATCAACCTTGTCGCTCGCCGCGTCGAAAATAAAAGTTGCTATACCTGAATCGTTTTTAATCAAGGATTTCGTGTTTTCGGTGTAACTGGGTGTGCGAGAAGGGCTGTGAATTTCAGCCAAAATCAAAATAATCGCGTTAATTTTTTTCAGCTCGGGCCACCACAAATAAGAATGCAATTAAAGGTTAAAAGACATACAATTTCATTAGAAAAAAAAAACCAAAAGCACGAAGTCTTAGCGCCATAATTCCGCTTGATTTGTGTATCCGGCTGTTGGCGACGTGCGCGGTCGAAAGCGTCGCTGTGGTCGGGCTTCGACGACTAGCCGAGGGCTGACCATGACGTCAGCAAAAGATTTCTCATCGACAGAAATTAGAGTAATCTAAGAACTTCATTTTGAACGGTGTTGGCAGTGTTGGTATTAGAGCGCAATGATTGCAAGCTTCCCCATGCTCATTAGAAACACCATCGAACTTGTTGTCCGCAAGGTAATGACGTCACGAGAGGGAATCACAGGAGGGCGCCACCAAAACATCTCGCCGCTAATAGTACATGCACAAAGAGATAACGAAAGAGCGCGCTCTTAGAGCCACTTCATTGACCCCGCCGGCTCGTAGGCCCGTATGCAGTGTCGGTTGCGCTTGGACTTACGGTGAACGCGATGTAGGGAGCGTGAAGTGAGCGCACTTTGAAATTAGACGGATTTTCTCCATATAGACATTTTCTTTACGGCGCCGCCATCTTGAGAATTGCGGCGCCGACGACGCTGTCTAGCGGCTTAGAAAAGAAATACCGGCTAGTTCTGGCAGCACAGCTATCTGGGTAGGCAACGGTGTGGGTATGGGGGGAACTTGGCTAGACTTGGCTATAGTGGGCTGCAATAACTTGGTTGGAACTTGTCCGGTTGAATCCAGCTGGCTACTCACAGGCCATCACCTTGCCTCCTCGAGAAAACGAGGACGAAGACGGTGGGGTGTTTTGATTGAGTTTCCACGGCGAAGTATATATGAGCAGTTTAATGTAGTCTATGCAGGTAAGCTCTCGGCATTCGATAGCTCCATCTTGAGTGGTGGCATGTAGACTTTTTCATACCTTTCACATACCATGGGGCTTGCAGTGATAACCTAATTGGACCACCTGCAACGGGAAATAAAATCGGTCCTCTTGTCGTAGACGAAGTGGTCGTGAGCTTAAACGTGACGTTGAGCCTGATACGAATCTCTCGCGATTCAAGCTCGCAATCGACTGACTTCATAAATAAGGATTCTTGGGGAAAATGCGAAGCTCGGTAACATTGCAGCCACACTCGCGCTGCAGCTTCTTGTGCTCATGGCAAACTTTCTGCTATTGTTCTTATGCTTTTTTAAATTATTTATTCATCCAACGACCACGCAGTGGTAGCCAGACAACCTTAGATTTTCGGAAATTGCAGCACGGTAAAAAGAAGCACTCGGAACTAACTGATGCACGACGCCCGTTTTTAAGCCTTTTTGCCCATACCCTTGGCGGTTGCATACCCTGTGTCAGCGGGCAATCCAAAAATGCACCAGGTCGAGGGTACGTCAGGTACTGGCTGGTTTGAGGTTATGCGAAAAAGGTCTATAGAGTGTGCAATTAAGCCAGTGCATTATGGCTAATAACCACGAGTGTTTAAATTGCATCACGCTGTTGTGACTGCACGGAAGAACTTGAGTTCAACGCCGGTCAGTACCGAAAATTCCAGTGCGGAGACTGCTTTCCCGGGCAGCATTCCAGAGATGCGCCAAACTTGGACCAAGTTTGGCAAACTTAGGTTTCTGCTATAAGGCGTTCGTTGGTACCGAAGTACTCTCGTTTGCGTGTTTGCGAAAATGCCAGAGATGAGCCAAATATGCCGCGTACGTATTAACCGACCGACCACCCAGCAATCAAGCCTAATTCTTTTATTGGGAACTGAGGTCCAAAGAACCCAGGTGGCAACCGAACTACCGACCAGTCAAGTCTAACGCTGCAGCACTTGTTTTAAAATTTAGGGCCCAAATACCCAGATTCTGGTCAAAGAATACCAAGTTTGGTTATACCTTGACCTTTTGGGGTCTTTCACAACCCTAACATTCCAAGGAAAAAAATAAAACGCTTACATTTCTCTGTAACGCCGAATTAGAGTGCAGCTCTTAAGGGGAAGGAGGGAAGGTATGCCCCTCCTCCTCTTCTACCCTCCTCCCATTTAGTGGGAAATTTTCTGTAAATTTCCCGCTAAATTTAGCGGGCAAAATTTTTTGTTAAATTTAGCGGGGAAACTCTTCCGCTAAATTTAGCAGGGAAATTTTTCGCTAAATTTAGCGGGTAAATGTTTCCGCTACATTAAGCGGGAAACTTTCCCCGCCATATTTAATGGGAAATATTCCCGCTAAATGTAAGCACCGCGTGACGTCACGGGGGTGACGTCACACGTGACTCTCGTGACGTCACACGTGGCGTCACGTGTGACGTCATTATGGAAACGTCCCAATGCCACGCGCGGCAACGCCGACGGCAACGCAACTCAAGCCGGAAACGGGCTCCTAAGAGCTGCGCTCTAAAAACAAAGCAAACTTTAGCCCAATGAACTGTGGTACCTGGGTTCACTCCTGGGTTCTGCAGCGCGAGTGTCGGCTCTAGAAATTTTGCGGCTTTAACGCCGCCAGTTCCCTCCATTTGCAGGCCGGTTAGGCTAATCGTCGCATTTTGGCCCGGAGCTACCATAGCTCCAGTAATCGATAGGCTCTTTTCAAATCCCTCTAAGCGGGAGATGATATACGGCAAACTTTTGTTAAGCTGCTCTTTTAAGAACATCAGTGATTTATAACTCCAAAGTACACGACAGGACATTCAGTACGTGGCGACAAAATGATAAATCTGTTGAGTAAGCATAATAATCCGCCTGTTTACTGATTCAAGCACTTTCCGTTCCATCTGTTTTAGATTTATAAACACCATTTGTTCCAACATTGTATCTTTTATTAGTGTGTGATACGTAACGGTTAACCAGATACATAAGAAGTATGTCCAGGGTTAATTTTTGGAAATTGGAATATGTTACTCACTACAGTGTCATTTAGTTGACATAACTGGTAAGTGTGGAGCTACAATATAAATGTATATAAAGAACTTACATTGGAAACTATATAAATCGGGCATTATATACGGCAGATCTGTGGCTCCTTTAAAGGGGGACTCAAGCGGTTTTTGGGAAGCTACTTTTTGGTGCGATGGCGTTAAGGAAGTGTCAGTGAATGAGTATCTTCAGTTTTAGAAGGCAGAACCGCCTATTAATCACGCAGGAATAAAATACGTGCGGACTCTTTTCTGTACTTGCGAGGACCAATGAAATTATCGTATGTTTGAAAATTTTGGCGGCCTTTCTTTCCCGCTGCGTTGGAAACAACCGCAGCGGCAGACCAATCACAGGTCGAGGAGAACTGGTGGCGCGCGTTGCATGCCGGTCGCGGGCCGGCTTCTTCTCTGCGAACATGGCGTCGGTGGTGATCGTTGGCGTGGTCGGCGTGGTGGAAGCTCATCGTTCCGCGTAAAAGCACTATCCTTGACTGTGAATTTTCGTCGTGTGTCGCTATGATAACCCAGCACGTACTAGAAGGGAAGATCCACCTACTCGTGCGGCGATGTCGTGGCGGCACTCTCAAGACAGCAGAAACGCCCGTGCCGTCGTGTTTGTTTATACTTCGACTACAGTGGTGCTTTCTAAGCATTTGTGTCCTCAAACATCGCCCGGATTTCTTATTTGGCGCATTTCATGCGTCTGCTCAAGTTCAAGGTATTACTGGCGCGTACCGTATAAAGGATGCGAATTTTCACGCGTTTTCATCACCGGAGAAAAGTGATTAGTGTTAGCAATCCTGAACGCTCGCAACGTCTATCTGATCACGAAATCATATTCCTACGTTGCTATATCGCTGCTAAGATTACATTGTCTTTTATAATCGTAGAAAAGGCGTGTGGCGATATTTGCACTATTGTAATGTCGTGTATTAGAGTCGTGATCGTCCAAGACGGCGTACTGCATCTTTTTATTTTCTTTTTTTCATCCACTGTAGCCTGCAAGCCTATCAAGAAAAAATAATAAAGCTTTTGGCTATAGAAAACTGTCTGTCTATATTCTGTTACGGCATTAGGTAGCAGTGCGTCCCCTTTTTAGAGGGGCCGCTGAAACAGCTGACGGCGGCGTATAGAAGCGGTCGCCGTGCTGACGACCTGCTGCGCTTGTGTGGTTGCAGGTGTGTGTACGCGCGGCGCTGAGCGGTCGTTCCGGTCGCTCCGGTTGCAGCGGACGCAGTCGTAAATACGCGCTCGTTGCACATGTCTGAACCAGCCTTCCCTCCGTTCTCCCGAGGCGAAAGTCAACGTGGCGACATCGCTTGACATCACGTACCAGAGGTAACGCTGCGATGTCAAACGTTGGTTTGGTTAGGACTTGCCCAAACCGCAAATCGAAGAACGCCCGAAAAGGTCTGCGTTTCGTCGTCCTCGGAACCCGAACATGACTCCGAAGCGCTGGTATCGTGACATCGCACGTCGGAGTGGCGTCATAGGAAATCATCCCCAGGTCGGCTCTCCGCCGAAGAATTTCAACCTCTAACGGCGTCAGGTCCTCGAGCGTAGAGAACTCCACCATGCATGATCGAAGCTCGAATGACAAAGAGGTTCGGCCGATGCGGCTACCTCGGGATCACTGCGCGACGGAACGTCGTCCAACGCCATTGGACCGAGATCCTTTTGATAAGCGTGCGAGGACCAATGAGAGTGGTTTCGTTTTCGGATGGATCCGAGGTTTGGCGGCCTTCAATTACACTTTTATTAAAGAAATAATCACCGTATGACTATACTTTTTGGTTTTTAGGGATACTTAGGGCGTCTAAATTCAGCTGTCATCATCAAAACACGAACTCAAAAACCACTTGAGTGTCCCTTTAAATTGCCCATCGTGCAAGGCATTAAGGCTGCGGTCCCACGGCAGCCATCTTGAACAAGGCGTTAGTTCAACCAATAGATGGCGACACGCACCCGTGGGGTGGCCGAAACATTGGTTCATGGTGGGATGGCTCGAGCACCATCACGTTCCCCTCGTGGCCTTGCTCGCGCCGCTGCCAGCTGTGCTCAGCTGGCTCAATAGCGTGGCCCAGCAAACGCATGTATGCGAGAATGTCAGGCTTTGTATAAATTGTTCTCTGATATAAAGAGATGCGGTTCGGCGGTTGTCACGGGCTTTCGCAATAAATCTTACCAAGAAGGAATCAATTGTTGATTGACGTGTCAATATTCTTTCAATGAAAACTTCTTCTGCAGGAATGCACGCTCAGTAGACTCAATCTTCCAAGACACCAATGGAAGCGGACGTCAAGTAAACTGCTTCGCAATTTACGGTACTTACCTCACCATTACAATGACGACCGAAAAGTGACATAACGAAATATTGTGTTTCACTGGATCCGGAAGATTTTGTAAAGGTTGTTACATTATAGTTCCCAGAAAACAAACGCCGTTGCAATATTTTCGGAAGTACCGACACATATAATGTTGTAAGTACAGCTTAGGAGGAGTATGATGGAAACCATCAGAATAAATAGGAAGACGTTTATTTGCAATGAAGGCGCTATGAATGAACGGCGTTTAGCGACGGCAAGTTATGAGCGTATGGGAATTTATAAATTCACGTGATTGCTAACTATAGACATGCGGACAATGACGACCTGTTTTGTCGGGAGATGGAGTAGCGGTGATGACCTGATATCGGACGACTCCTGGCAGACGAACAAGCAAGTTTCTTCTCAGCGAATGGTAAGCGTCCAGTGTCAAGCACAGCACGTGGCTACCGACGTTGTCGACGTTTCGAACACTCCGCTTTTGACAAAAGTGCTGCACCTGGGATAACTTTGTGGAAAGAGTCGAAGGCTTCCTCGAGTTCAGCGCCATCATGAACTGTAACTGAAAACGATCCACTATTCAGTCTGTGGGTGGCGAAACGTATCCGCATCTGCGGAGTCATGGTCGATGCGTACTCTAAGTGGTTGGAAGTTTACACGATGCCTGCCACGATCCGTACATACGCGTCATTGACGTTCTACGCTCTCTTTTCCCTACTTCTGCCCTACCGAAAATACTTTTCTCTGATAACGCGCCAAATCTTGCTTCAAATAAAATAAAAAAATGCCCCCCCCCCAAAAAAAAAACGGCATTAGGCATCACATTAGTGCTCCATACCATCCTGCAACTAACGGGCAAGCAGAACAGATGGTGTGCGAAACGAAGAAAGCCCTCTTGAAGCTTACGGAAGAAGCAGTTCAGTGAAGAATCGCCAGGTTCTTGTTCCAGCAGCACGCGACGGTCTCATCTTACACGGTAAAAACATCCGCCGAAGCAATGTTCGGTGGACGAAGAGCCACACCCCTCTATCTCATGATACTATGGCCATGAATGAAGATCGAGAGATTCCCAGATCTGGAGTAATGGCAGTTTATTCGGTCGGACAACTCGTCTACGTGAGGAATTTCAGCGGAAGTCGGGCCTTCCATGTAAAACTTGAGTAGAAAAGTCCCTATGGTTGACAAGAAGGTGTCATCCCTCTGAATACGTTGGATATCAATGCCCTTGAGTGTAAATATAACGAAATAAAAAAACTCTCTTTGTGTATTGTGTAACTGCCCTTGTATTTGGTAGTAGAGGCTGTGGTGGTGATTTGGAACTTTCACACCAGGCTCCTTTTTCTTATTTTCGCCTCATACTCCTTTGCGGTTTCAGTAGGCTCCAAGAATCTTTTGGAACGGGGACACTTTACGTCAACGAGGCCATTTGTTCCAAGTAGTCAATCAGGGAATGCTGCTAGAAATCCGTCCTTCATATTAACGAATAAGCCGCACATCTGCACATTGCAGTTTTCCTGTTCCACGTACAGTTGTAAAGCAGCATCCTCACTGATTCTACCATATTCTGTTGCGGGTGAAGAAAGGTCTTTGGGAACACGATACTTGAAACAAGTCTGGCACTGTACGTTGTGGTTCGACACCCACTAATATCGTCGTCCTTATAGAGCCTCATCATTTAATCATTACCTCGTCACCTCAAATTGCTCTTCATCAAGAGTAAGTACAATAGGCTACCGCCATATTACAATCCACGAATTGAAAAATTGAGTCGTTCAATCCTTCAATATGTTTATTATTTATATAATGTTATTACGTTACATTACCTCGAGACGGTCGACGTCCATCGTCGATCTTCAAATACTTATATAAGGGGGGGGGCGATCGGTGGCCGAGTGCATGTCTATAGTTCGTTTCAGCTTGGGTCCAGACGCAGCCGATGTATGGCCAATGCTACAAGCGCGAGCTCCGGGCTTTCAGCGTCCCTGCCAAGCACGCGCGCTCGTGCAGTCAAAGCACTGTTCAGGGCAGCATGCCCGCGCTTGTAGCATCGGCTGCGTCTGGACCCAAGCTGAAACGAAGTATAGCGCACACCAGCTCGGAACCCGTGGAGCGAAAGCTCGCGCTGAAGAACCTATCCCGCCCCTGCCCGTTTCGATCTGGAAGAGCATCATACCGGCGTGCGGTCGTGTATCACTACTGCGTGGTGCACGTTAAAGACCCCAGGTTTGTGGTTGTACCGCACTGGCTAAATTGCTCATCTACACCTAAGACACCAGACGCCCACTAAGGCAGACTAACTTCCGGCTGTATCAACATACACAATCACAAAGAACACAGCGTGCCGCCTCTTTCCTTTGGACCGTCTTTTTTTAACCAGCGCAAGCTCGCGCGTTTTCTCTTTTGAGATGGTTAGAACTAACGTTGATTAGAACAGTCGCACATAAAACCCGCGTTTCTCCCACCCCGCCGCTTCCTCCTTTCATTATGTGTAGATGGTTAAAACTAAATAAGCTATAATAATGGTGTATTATTCATATTTAGTTTCAGTTTCAGTCAGGGGAAAGGAGGTTCGCGGGAAGTAGGACCAATGAATGAGCTGCGCTTAGAGTATCGGCACTCTCTTCCCGACAGTGTGGGGCGCCGCCATTTTGGTGCTTGTGCAGAGCAGGCGCCACTGCCGATCGTCATGATTCAAAACTGCGACTTCCTCAGCATTAGATTCGGTGTTAGGAAGCTCATGTAATATTGCTTTGCTTCGTCGCAAACTGTTTAAAGTGGAGGACGGAAAAGCTTTCCTTGTGATTTCAGATACAGCTTCAAATAACTGGCAACCATGATTTTGAGCCACAATATGGCCAAGTGTCGCTACTCTGAAGCGTAGCTTATTTAATGACACTATTCATGCCCTTGTTCAAGAAGCTTGTAGTACCTGGAAGGGCCATGACGTGAGCCCCGTGGATTCCACAAACCACTACCTTTTGACACCTGCCTCTTCCTCATTGTTCCCGCTAGTGCCAGTAAATTAGCTACGCTTCAGAGTAACGACACTTGGCCATATTGTGGCTTAAAATCATGGTTGCCAGTTATCTGAAGTTTTATCTAAAATCACAGGAAACGCTTTTCCGTCCTCCACGAATGTTTAAACAACCCGCGACAAAGCATAGCGATATTGCATCAGCTTCCTAGCACCGCATCTAATGCAGAGGAAGTCGCACTTTTGGATCATAACGACCGGCAGTTGCGTTTGCTCTGCACAAGACCCAAAATGGCGGCGCCCAAAACAATTTTGGGGAACGGAGTGCCGATACTATAAGGGCAGTTCATTTAGTGACTCTAGGCATGAAGTGAACTCGGGTGTATTCTTTCCCTCTTCGTCTTTATCGTTTATTGATTTCAATTATATCGAATAATGAACACTTTATATCACGCTACGCTTGTGTAATTATTTGTCTTTGATTTATTAACGTGACCCAGTACTTAAACCGTTCAATTATCGATAGTAAATCTTCAAATATATTTTCTAAATGTGAAGGTAAAACGACACGGAGATTGATGATGATACAGACGCCAACGCCGCCCTCGAAAATTTTTTGAACTTAGAAATCAGCACTTTTGTCTGCCATCCGCCAGGTAGCGCAACAAAACACCCATACAGTTTTTAATTGTTTTTAAAATTAGCTAAGCTCTACAACTATCAAGAAACCAAAGCAAGATCATTGGGACAATCTAATACATCGCAATGTATATCTATTCCATACAATAAATGTTATTAGATGCCAATAAATCTGTTTGATGTCCAAAAAAGATGTACGTCAAAAACAGGTAAGTTTGAAGGGCTACCGGAGCGTTATGACTTTGAAAATAAAAAAAGCCACCGTCCACCTCTTGGGCAACTATTGTAGTTCTAAATATTATAAAAGATTTTACCATAGTTTAATTATTTACTGAGCGGCATTTGAATTACCATGACTCGAAGCCCCAAAAAGTGCTATGTTTGATATAGAATATCTAAACAAACAAAATTTACACAACATTAAATATTTTTCTGCATATTACCAATTATAAGCACTACATCTGTAGCTAATTTCATTGCTCTAGCTTTTGTCATTAAAAACATATTTGTGCTGAAAAATGTCAATTTTAGGGCAATATTTGGAGAGCTGAAAAAAACAAAGTAGTGCAAATACCAAAAAAGTATATCGTTACATTCTGCTCCGACATCATCTTAACAAAACTGCTCTGTCGGAACCGTGTTATCTTTAATGAATCGTTCATAAAACATGAACCAGCGGAGCAAGTGAGGGTCCGCGCCATCATATTCGCAACGCTACAAATGCGCATGAACAGTGTAAACCAATATATACATAATATCAAATGAAAGAGGATTGCATTGCCTTTCGAATGACATCAATCGCACAAAACAGTATATAAAAGGAGATGAGTAATGACCTGCCAAAAAGTACCTAAACTGCCACATTCAGTGGGACCGTGGCCTTAAAGTAAATTCGGAAGTGCTAATGCGAGCGCCTTTACAAAAATCGTGAAAAGAACGCTTAGAAGACTGTTCTACTGGAGTACGGTAACGGCTCACTACGTCACCACTTGTTTCATCCTACGTCACTACTTATGACCCAGACTTCCCACAAAAAATCAATACTGATCCTAAACTTTTGAAAAGAAAGTGAAGCGAATTACGACTCAGTGATAATTCATATCGGCGATAGAAATGCTAAATAAACATAGGGGTAAAAAAAATGAACGGATGAAAACGAAGTCCACAACTGCCGTTCAAAAACTATCGGGGTTCGAAACATTTTCATCCAAACCGCCGTGAAAGAGGATTAATTAAAACTAATGCGCGCTCTGAATTGTGAACATTAATCAGACTTATGAACGGGAACGCCGTTGCGAAATGGTTACCAATTAACTCCTTGGAAACCAGTGTTGTGCTTTCGAACCTCGCAGATCGAAACACAAAATTTGTTTTCAATTACTCCAATTCCTTTTTATTCCGGACGGGGGCCAGGCTGATCACAATAATTCAATCCGAGTTCAGTGATCAGATCATTAAACATTGTACGTTTTGAAAAGAAACCAAAGAACAAACTGGTTAGCCAACAGAACTTTCTAAAAGGCTGGTTTACCCTTATGTGCAGTTTCAAAAGACTTCCTCCTGGTTTGATTTTGTCTTCGGTGCGTTGGAGTGTAAGAATTCATCGTCTACAGCTGTAACACAACTAACATCACACACCATGTTCTGGCTGTTGATTATCTAGCGTGGTAGATTGAGAACACTAAACCCGATTTTTCGGCCCGCATAAAGTTTGAGCACATGACAATACCTGGATCAAAAGATACGAAAGAAAAACAATATTTCTTTATGAGCCGACATCCACCCGAAAGCCCAATATTCATAAAACTAAAATTTGAAGTTGTGGGCACCTGTAGCCATTGTGTCATTGAGAAAGCTTGTCAGCAAGAAAGAAAACAATATTGTCTTTCTAACTGACAGGTTTTCTAACTGAAATAAATGCTACAGGCGTCCATAATCCAAAATATCGGTTTGGTGTAGTGGACGGCTGATATCGAAAAAAATTGTTTGTATTTTTTGATCCAGGTAACGTTATGTGCTTAAACTTTCGCAATTTATCACAACCGCTAGCCTCAGATTCTCACGGAGTTTCACTTTTCTACGATGCGTGGTTTAATTATGCCTAACGAAAAACCGTTTTTCACTTTCTCTAGTTAACCAAAAAAACAACAAAAAAACAGGGTTTATCGCGGCTTTACTTGAAGAAAACAAGACACGAATGTAGGATTTCCCATCTCCCAGGGAACGTGCGCGTGATCTATATACTTGGGCATCACCCCCGGTACCGATAAGTAAAGGAAAAGAGGTCAGGGTGTGACTCCCGAAGAGATCAACACCCCTGCTGGGTGTTGATCTCTTCGGGTGTTTTCGGTTTTAACAGATTTCGAAAAAACGGTATCGGGGGTTTATTTTGGGGGTTTATCGGTATTTACCGAAAACACAGAAACCTAACTGTATTCTATACCACAAACATATCCTCGATCCATATCGTTTGTAACGTAGGAATTCAAGCGAGCACAAACTCAGGTGACAAGTTTGTGATTCACCTTTACGACCCTTGAAGAATGCCACGGCCCATAAGGCTGGAAAATACGTACGACGAAATATCCACCGAAAATCACACAGAATTCGAATCACGCGAAGATCGTGCAATTTCACACGATATTTTGCCCATGTGTTCCCTCCTTTGTTCAGACGATCTGGCGAAACAATAAAGAACATTATTTGTGCACCTCTAATTGTGTTTAGGTATACAAGCTTTTTACACAGAGGGCGAACACGAAGGAATGAACAAAGAAAAGCGCAGCTTGTCTTTGTCCACTCCTTCGTGTTCGTCTTCCGTGTTTTCGCATCTAAGTTTACTAAGCACCGAGAACCAACTAGCCCAACAACCAATGTTGCTAAACTTCTAAGATTTCATTTTGATTACATACTCGTTTCGCTTACATCATCGACCCATATTTCATACTTTTTTTTAGTTCCCGTTTTATTCTCGATTATGAGAGCAAGAACGATCAATGAAAACGAAGAAGAAAACACAACTCGGCCATCGTCTTTCACGTCGGCTGTATACACGGTCCGCCAACGGCTCATTTGTCAAGCTGGTATTGCGTCCCGCGACATGCTGCGTCGCTTGCCGGAGCCATTCATTATTTTATCCGGCGAGCACGCCCATCCCCGAGCAGGCGCGTTTCGTGCGACGCATACGGTGCGCGCTACGACGCGCTGACGTTGCTATAGGCCGGTACCACATGACATGCATCCGATTCAAGCTCTCGCGAGGATCCATAGTTGGTGAATCATCAGCTTATATTCTCCTACGCACGGGAAGCCGTGCTTTCCAGCTCGCTTGAGTCCTTTTGCCTTGTTATCGACGGAGCCAATGGGCGCAGACGGCGACTATGAGTAGCTATTCGTGTTTGCGATGTGGGCGAGCAACAGCGTCGCTGTGGTCTGCTTTCTACGATTGGCCAACCGACAGGCAGAAGAGCATTATCAGACGATAAACTTCGACGGTGTTGGTTTAAGAACGCGATGGCTCTTACAGCGTACCCACGAATCCGGATAAAGATTGGGGCGTGGGTTTGTTTATATAGCCTGAACCTAATCTGTTTAAACGGGCGACTTGCCTCCCAGCTGTAGATGAGAAATTTGGCCTGTGATTAAGAACCGCTAGCCTGGGGTCTTTAACGTGCATCACGGAATAGTGATACCCGATCGCACACCGGTACGATGCTCCTCCAGATCAAAACGGGCAGGGCTGGGGATTGAACCGCCTTCTGTCAAGGTGGTGTTGATTGAACCCAGGATCCCTGGGTTCACAGCGCGAGCTTTCGCTCCACGTGCTCCGAGCTGGTGTGCGCTAAAGTCACTGTATCCTAGGAAAGTAGCGCCTTTGCCCTCCCTACCTGCTAGCCGGACACAGACAGATACAAACATACAGACGACCAAAACCTCGCAAGGCGATTGGCTAATCTGCCTACGTTGCCATGGAAATTGCCACGTCGGTCCATAGAAATCTTTGAAGCTTCCAGAGGGTCGTTATAAACCAGTCGCACCATGATCACCATGAAGAATCATCGTACTGGATGCGTTCCTCGCCAATATAAGCACCTTTGGCACTGTGTCTGTAACCAACGTATCAATCACGCCCCTATCCAGGGATCTTTTTTTAATTATACCGTATTATTGCGTATTTCAAAACAGTAAACTTATTCTTCAGTGCCTCCAATCACCGACACAGCATATGCTGGTGGTACGAAGATGTACGCTTGTTTCGCCGGTGTGTGGATGGCAAAATCTGGGTATACACGAAATGTCTCCATAAAACTACCCGTCACCAGCGAATTTAGATCGGCTCACCAAGAACTATGCATACATAAGCTTAGAAGTCTCAGTCGCGCAAGTGGCCATGTATACATCCGGCCTCTCGGCATATGATGACTTCAACAGATGAGATGCCTGGATTCCTCTCACAGGTTTTACGGTGGTCCACTCCGCTTGGGTCGCCGCTCGAAAGTCTCGAACCCGTTCTGCGGACAGGTGGAACATGCAGACATTTGTTACTTTTTCATGCAACACTTCCACAAAGTCTTTAGCGGTGATGATGGTTGCGTTGAGCGGAGATCTCAAGTTGGTGAGCGTTGCATGGTGTTTAAGAACACCACCTACTCCATCACAAGCCCTTTTTTCGTTTCCAGTGGCCGAAAAGATCCATGTTGCCGAAGAGAACGGCTTTCGAGACAATTCCTGCAATTGGAAGCGATTCTTGAAATGCGCCGCCGCTCTGTCTGATACAAAAGTTATTTCAGAAAAGACTGGGTAATGTTCATCAACATACTCTTCTATGGGCTCCATGGCTAGAAGAGCGTGAGCTGTGTCATGTGTCGTGTCATCACTGACAATGGCAAATCTTTGCGTGCCTTGCGTGGACATAAACACATATGTAAAGAAAGACACTTGACTTTTTTTGTTTGTTTTTTTTTCAATGGAAATTTTGCATTTCGGATGGGAAGATTACTGTCCAAGTTTCCGCAAAATCGAAGTGGAAGATCACTGCCTTGGTTGGTAAGGCGGTTCTTGTGTCCCGTATCAGGCTTCGTTCAAGGTCACGGATGTAAGGATGCCTCATATACTTTTCGCTCCACGACTCCGATTCCCGCAGGAAGGCGGAAGTGTCCATAACTTCTTTGACGAGTTCGCCGGTGTCCCATAACGCGAAACAGATCTCTTCATCTTCGTCGAGATGGAACGACTGCAGCGAGAGTGTCTGCATTTTTGGGCACTTTTCGCGACGGCGCAGGAAGCAATCGTTCTTTGGAGCGCTGCACAGGTAGATGCGCTTGAGGTCGTCTTCGGTAAATGCCTTCTTCGAGGCATTTGTTATTGCCGTTAAAAGCAACTGAAAATTGACGCAATATATGCATGCGCACACCTCGTTCTCGAACTCTTTTTTTTAATCCATTTTGGTCGTACAAAATAAAACTTGCAGATGCCTCGTTCTCAATGGGGATGGTCCTTCCTAAACAGATGGTAAGCTTCCTTAGTAGAGCGGGTCATAAACCTTTTTACGACTTTGGTCTTGTTGTCGTTGATCATGGCTTTGACGACGTCCTTTTTGTTGGGGCTTTGAACAGAGCATGCGAGGTCGTCGCGTGTGTAGTACTCAAGTGCAACCCATACGTCTTCGGCATTCTCCCTTTCCCCATGTAGAGATCAGGGGTTGCCCATACACCACCTTTACGCTTCAGTTTTCTTGTTTGAGCAACAATCTAGGCAGTCGTTTCTGACACCCGGCGCAATATTTCTTTCTTCGAGATACTTGGTGGCAGAAGCCTGTACAATTGTTTGCGTTCCTGGTAAGAACTGCATGCTTTCAGCGCTTTGCAAAACGCGTCAAACAACTCCGCGCAGTGCTCACAACTGTCTTCGCCGGTTTTCACGCCATAAACGCTTGACAGCTCTCTTCTAATCCGAGAACTCACTTGAGCTTGTTTTTTCTTCAAATACGCTTCGCGCCTTTTTCTTGTGGTTTTACGTGGTTTTAATGGAGTTACCGACGGACTAACAGCACACAAGTCTTGACTCACTTCAGCCAGAATTTCATCACAGTCCCGGAAAGACGAGTTTGATGTACTCATGTTGTAAGGAGAATCAATCTCATTCTGGAGGCATTTGTGGCAGTGTTGGCATAAAATGTCAGATTCATTCACTGTCCGTCGAGCCAGTAGCTTTCCCAACTGCACTTTGTTGAGTCTCTCTACCGGTACGAGGTGCTTATCGCTATGCACTTTCTTTTTGTGTCTCCGTAAATAGTCCACACAGAACAATCGCACGGTGCTGAATCGTTAGGCCATGGCTGTTCGGTCTGGCACTAAACTCTTACTCGCTTCGTAAATGACAGAACTTGAAACGTCCTCGCAGACGCCTATTTGAGAGGTTCGGAATCCCTCCCTCCCGGCTCCAAATTTCCGTTCAGAGTTCCGAAAGAAAATGTCCTTGTGGTTGTTAACTTCTGTCTTCCCTTTAAGTATAAACGGTGCGTCGCGCACGGAAGCTGGTGTTGTTTGTTTGTAGTTCCACTTATTGAGCACCAAAGACATCAAGTCTCCTTTAAGCATAGCGCTAGCCAGCCGTCTTTTGTTTTAAATCCCCCTGTGAAAGTTTCCTTTATTGCAATGTTTTTGGCATGTTCGGTGTTGGAGTGTAGTTTGTCTGTGTGTGTTAGTTGATGAAGGGGGTTACGGCAGTAAAATGGGAAAAGGGAGATTAGGGGTTTTGTCTCGGTCGGTTCACATAGTGTGGTGAAACTCATCTTTAGATCCTTGCGAGAGGTGACCGTTCCCGTTGCTGTCCTTAACCTTGGAGGGATTTAGCTTGTGTGGCCAGGTTCGGTCAAGTCTTTACGGTCGCACGTCTGTCTCTTTCTTATTTTTTTATTTCTGCGTAAGCGTGCATTTATTGTCGTTCTTCTTGTGAATAAGCTCAGCTGCGTTTGAGGTTTCGTTTCGCACTGTCCGTTATTCTTGTTTTTCCTCATCTCAGAGTTCAGATTGCAACGTTTCCTGACCAACTGACCGGCATACTTTCCCTTCTTAGTACTACTCTCGCCTTATTTTCCCGTAACTAACTCTTCTCGTATTTAGCTTTGGGTTTCAAGGTAATGTGACGTGCTTACGATTCGTAACTGCCGCCAGCAGTGACGTTCGCTGAAGTTTCTTGTTCGTGATTAGGGGTGGGAAAGAATTGGGGAAGGAAGGGCGGGGGCGGGGCGGGGGGGGGGGGGGTATGGTACACACGATAAAGCAATGCTCGGAACAGCAGAACTTTCCACTCTCTACGACAGAGTCCCGCTTTCCAGCTTTTGACGCTTCCATGACGGCGAAGTTATGCGGCAAAGCCGCTATAACGAAGACGTCGGCTCGCTCTGAGTGAAGATTTGTCGTACCTTTTTCCCTTTGAAGGTCCTATTTTACTCAATGTTTTGTCATCACAAGCTAGTTCAAGTCACTGCAAAGTGCCAAGGGGAGTTTAAAAAAAAATAATAGACGGAGTTTTTTAATTATTGACATTCAATCTTGCCACTTTTTCAGAAATCAGCAGATTCCCGCCTTAATAACAAGGAGAGAATTAACGGTATGTTTATTATTTTTATATATTCGTAAAGATACTATAAAGAAGCGTATTTGATATTCCTTGTTAAGTATTAAAAAATACAGTTTCTTTCAAACAAAATTGTGAATATGTCTTTAAAACGCGTTTTAGGACATGTTTCTTTTCTATTTTGCATAGAAATATTTCATTGATATTTTTAATTGTCTATATATGTGTCGTAAACCTTTTGCAAAAGTTATGGTGACGTGAAAGCTTCAATGGAAAAATGGCGACTCTGCAAAGCAGCATCATGAAATGTTCTCAACTGCCACGCCTCGAGCTTCTCTATTTTATATCTCAGCGAAAAGAAATTGTTACGGTGTTCATATATAGCTGCATGTTCCTCCCAAGAACATGGCTTTCATATATATTTTTAACGAAAATATCAAAATGATGACCCGGACCATCATTGTATGAAATGACGTGGAATTACCCCATAAGATATGGCGCAGCATGACAGAAGATCGAGGAGCTGTCCTTTTGCGCAAACACGTTTTCGTGGCCGTGAGGTGCTCGATCGCGCCTACCCGCCGAGCCCTCATTTCATGGCCCGAAGTGAATGGGGCCATCAAACGGGCTAGGGGGTAAATTTTTGAGGATTACCTATCGGTATTTAACCTAAACACATAAGCCGATCTATAACCTAAAAGTCGGAGGTGCGTAAAATCCAAATATGTTATATACTCCGTTACACGATAACTTGTCCAGCTGTGGAGGCTATGGCCCCCGATCCGAAAAAGAGCGTTGGAGCAACGCACGTGACAACAACCCATGATCGAGGCCACAGAGACCCCGTTACCGCAACAGCAAAAGCGCCGTCCGCGACAAAAAGTAGTTCCAGGCTTGCTTTCCTCTTTAGTAGCGTTACGGTCCGACTCTTCTGACCACAACACGCCACGACACCGAAGAAAGACGAAGACATGTTACTTTTCAACGATACTTAATGCGGACCATCACTTTTCCGAGAACAACGTGGCTTTTGAACGATGTTTGAAGGTTCGCGGCCGTGTAATCGACCGCTTCCGCTCAAAACATCGTCCTGGCATTAGAACGCGCCACAGATTCGAAGGTAAATTGAGCGTATACGGTTGTCTCATGAACTGTTCCCGAAGAGCTCGCTACTCTAGCGAACAGCAGTGTTGAGACGGTGGACGTTACGAATCCGAAGTTCGTTCATTTCGGAACAGACGACTCTTGGCCAGAAAACGACAACCGCTTCCTCTAGGTCTCGCATTTTGCATAGTGACACAAACGCCCCCGTGACGAAGTGTCACGCGCCTCGCTTCGACGCTCTTAGTGGGTCGCGGAAGCCATAGCTTCCACAGTTTGCCAAGTTATCGTAAAAGGGAGTATAGATCGCGCTTTTTGAGTTTGGCAGAGCCGTTTGGCAGAGCCGCTTTCTATATGCTCCGCGGATAGCTGCGAACGCCCAGAGCGACGCTAATGAAAAACTGTTTACTTTCAAACGAACAAGAAAAATAGCGTAAATAGTCACGGAACGATTTCCAGCAGAAGTGGAACGGCGTTTCGCGAAAAAGACATTTTACCGACCGGACAGTGAAGTTTATTTTGACAGGTTGCGTCATCTATGCAGAATTTTCGCAACTTCGAGACGACCCGCGGCATCAATCATGGGACCCGATCACGAACTCGAGCGATTGAGTGCGCTCGTACCCAAGCTTCTGTCGCGTGGGCTGCCCACAGTTGCCCTTTTTGGCCACCAGTCCCACTGACTGACAGCCCACCGTAGCGGTAACACCGTAGCGGCGAGTCACCGATGTGTGAATCGAAATGTAACCACAAGGCGTCTTCATATCACGGCCTGGGTGGTCTTTCTTTGTCCCCCTGTGGGTCTTTGCTAGTGTGCTGCGAATCGAACCTTCTAACCTTTTGTGTCAGTAGACTTCGCCAACTTCAAACTTCCGCATCTCGCAATTCGACATGGTGAACGACAGAAGGTTAGGCTCGAGCATCATATTCAAGGATCGTTCAAGCTTCACGTAACGTGCGTAAATTAGATTGTAATTTCTGATCCCAATGGTCAGTTGTCAAATACATTATTAGGAACGATTATTTAATAACACTTATACAGGGTGTTTCGTTTTTTTTATATATTTATTTTCAGAGATTTGCAGCGCCAGTGGCGCTATACAACAGGAGGAAATAGAAAAAAAGAGAAACAAAAGCATTACATTAAGAAGTATCGGGTAAATGGATACAGAAGAATGACTACACGCAAATGTGTGCATACCCCCAACAAAAGGACACACGAGCTCACACAAACACACAAATTTAAAACAAAAAGATTAAGATATTTGTTTTTAAAAAGCCGTGTAAGTTACGCTATGCGGTTTGTGCAGGTGTGTTGTACAGCCAGGAGGAGAGAACATCGGGAGGTAACGCCACGAGAAGTCAAATATTTAACTGAATTTTGTTAATTAACTTTTTTTTTTTACTTAGTGAAAATAGACATATTGTTCCAAATAGAAACTTGCTTCACGTGGGGAGAGCAGTAGTACGCTAAAGTTACTACTCGTGCAACAGGCACAAGGCTGGGGTGAGAAAAGGCGGATGACAAGAGACGGAAAAACGGCGTGGGCGCGTTTTCGCACCGGTAGTGTACGTTGCACCTTCTGCTCGACTTTGGTGCACCACCATGCTTCCCACGTGCTCCAAGTCTTTCTAATATTGACTGGTTTAGTGGTTTTCGGTGACGCTCAGCAAGTTTCTAGTTACAACCCTATGTTTATTTTTAAAAATTAACATACGATGATTCATATATTTTTGATAATCAGCTGACTGATCGTTATGATTGGCCCCCTATACAATGCCCCCTGGCCGCATAACTCAGCTGCACATACCGCATTAGTGTAGCTGTCACGGCTTTTTTTTAACAAATCAGTTAAGCTTAAGAAGAAACACCCTGTATAGGTACATTCAAAAAATAGTGAAGCAAGAAATATTTAAAAATATATATAAAGCATAAATCGTGACAAACAACATCAAAAATGGTACACGAACAATTTGTCCAACACATGCACTACTCAAACAATGAACGAAATACTCAAATTATTGCAGCAATGAAGCTTTCAGTGCGACTAAGGTACAACCGTGCATCATTAAAGGTGTCATGACACAATATCGAATTGGAATGTTCATGGCTTTACAGAGGCGTACTGGACCTTGTCTGGCCCAAGTGTACTAGCACGGAACATCAATGCTTCAGTAGCTTCTTGGTCGCGGTAAAATTTCGAGGATAAAAGGTCACTATTTCTTTCAGTCTTGCCTTCGCAAAGCTTGATGACGTTATTGTGGCATCGAATCAACCCGCCTGACGACATTCGAGGGCATGCTTAGGGACTGGACACGAGAACTGCGTAAGCATTCGTCTTCAACTCGTAGCAATCAATGCCTCGGCGAACACTTGAGTAATGGCTCGCGTCCAACCACTGCGGTGATGAGAATAGCCGAACTCTAACAATGTTTGGAACTCAACATCCGTTTTCTACTTGGCCGACCTCAGCGCCTGGCTATGATTAACGTTGTCGGCATAGGATGGGCACCAGGCCACATAACCGCTTGTTATGGCTCCGAGTTGCGAAGATGAACGATGCTCAAATTTCTCGAATTTATTTGCCGACTGCCACTGATTACAAAAGAAAAACTAAGGCAAGTGTAATCATTTATTAACGTTAGGGAGTGATTCTGACAACTACTCAGCGAAAGTAGAAAAATCGTTTCATGGCCCCCTAAACTAATTATAGCTGTCTAGAAGACTTTGTGTGCAGGTTAATTGTTTTGTCATTACAGTTCTTAAGAGACGAACAAAGCAGCGAAGCAGTTGCTGCCGTTAATTTGATATGCTTTCAGAAGCCGTGCAGTTATCATTCTGGCGCATTAAATAATCCAAATAATTTTTATGACTTCTTCACCCAAAACAATCTGGTGCGTCTTCTTTTTTTTTTTTTAGAATGTCAAGCCGTTAAAATGTTATTTTTTCTCTCTACATGTTTGCATAGCCTATAATTTACGTAGATGTGCAATTTATAATAATTAAAGTAAGTTGACATGAACTCAGAGTGCGAGTCATGCGCTCTAAAACTTCCACTTTGTCTATACTTTTCCGCCAATTCCTTGGGAGGATCCAGTCGCTGATGAGGCTCAAAATGTGTTTATTCCTAAAGCTAAAGAGTCTGCCCAGTGACACTCAGTATGACGTAAGCACGTGAAACGCCAAGCTCAGTGTCGCTTTGCGGACTAATAATTTTTTTGCTTAACTTTTCTTTTACTTTTGACATTTGCGTACATTACCATGCTCGGCTCTCCTAAGTGCTTTGCAGGAAACATAGACGTTCCAGAGTTATTTGAGTGCATACGGTGGATTACAGGTAGCCCCCAGCACCTTCTTATTCTTTTTCTCGAGCAGAGGAATTTTTTGAGAATTGATCCTGCGATATTGCAATAATTTAGATGGAAAATTTACAAAACACTGTAAAATGTATATAATTTTTTTACATTACCCGGAAACGCGGATTTCAAAACATCAAATAATTCTAAAACCCGGGAAAAAAAGAGTGATTTCCGTTTTGCAGACTAAAAAGAAAACAGAAAAAAAGTTAATGAATTTCCTTTTTTTTATTAGACACTGGGACAGCCAATCACGGTGGACACTAGAAGAGTGTCTGAGGATGGTGCAGTTCAAAATACAAGTAGACACAAAAAACAATGCCACGTGCGCAAGGATATTTAGCACGACGTTTCTCTCGTTCACTGTCCCTGCACGCATCGCACTTTTCCGATCTATCGGCATTCTCGACTTCATCGTTCACTGGCCCCCTTTTAAAAGACCCTTTTTAAAAGTCCATCGAGCAACATCGGCGGCCGCCAATCGCTTGGACCCGAAGCGCCTGATAGGATCCGAGTCCTGGCCGAACGCTGACGTCAGCGCTCGTGTCCAATCCAGACTCAGAGTGCCTCAGCAAGCAATGGCGGATAGGCCTTGGCGCGGACTTTTGAAAAAGTCTGTTGTTCGCCCTAATTAACTCTCTCCACGTTCCGCAAAAAAAAGAAAGATAATAAATAAATAAATAAATAAATTGCATACTTTTTTTTTCTTTTAGGAGTGCAGGGCATTGTGTTAGGCTAAACTGTACGCTTTCACAAATATTTGAGCCTCATACACGTTGTCGAATCACGAAAAATGAAGGTTGTGCGCAGGACTCATACGCTGCGCGAAGTAGATATTAAAAAATTTGGTCGTTCATAAAAAAAAAAACGAGGATTTTGGCTTTTGAGACGTGTACGCCTTGATAAAATACCGAAGCTAATATAAGATGCAGCTGCAATATATCTTAATTCAACGCACAAAGGGGGAAGTTGGTGATCGGTTTTGCGAGGAGACGGACTCTTTTTTTAACAACTGTTCTTTGGTGTGAATTATAAATTAATAACATTCACTATGGGACTTTAGTTGAGGGATTGAAATTGAGCTGCGGAAACGTTTCTGTATTCATACGAAAGTGGATGGCGTTGATTTTATCGATATGAATACTTAACTCATTATTTTACGTCCCTATGTCAAAACTACTAGTGTGGTGGTAAGACTGTAGCTAGAAGCATCGACCTAAGCGGTAAAAATAAATTCCTGTCAAACCCAATTTAAAAAAAAATGCGAAAAAGCGCCGAAGTCTTGTTTGAGCTAACAGTGTCGCGTAGTGTACATTTTAATGACGCGTGGCTGCGGGAATACAACCGGGGTATGCGTCAAAAATAGGGAAAAAGAAAAACAAATGACATAGTGAGTAGGTCAATCCATTCCCGCAGATGCGTCACGTAAAGACGGACAGTTCACTAGACTCTTTCCACCGCCACCGTGTGCAAGCCATCCAACGAGCGATTCTTCGAAGTGGCCTATTTCGTACGATTACGGTCGTTGCGTCCCATTAAAGGGACTGGAACGAACGCGGGCATTACGGTGCTGCTAGGAACCTCGAATGTTGCCGGTGTACCAAAACCTCACAAGCACCCGCTTCCGAACCCTGTCTGGATGCTGAAATCGATGAGAAAAAAATCACAGTCCTCCGCAGCGACTGGAATCGAACAGCGGCAAAAAACCTGGCAAAGCCATGCTTGCGAGCGGGGAAACGCGCCGGAATTTTATTTTAGTGGACTGGATTATGGGGTTAGAGAGTTTTACAGCAACCTCCCCCCCCCCCCGGGCCCGGGTAGAAAAATGCCTAGTCACTGGGCTTGGGACACATGTGCGGCGTCTGAGCATCTGATGTTCCGCAGGATTTAGAGTTATTGCATGCGCCTGCCTGCTCAGGACTTGCTCCAGAGCCCAGGGGGCAAGGATGGTGGAGCGCCGAAAGTGATTACTGGAACGGTCTGTAGAATTCGAACGCTCCCTAACTAACGGCCGGAGTCCCACTACTCCCACACATTAATATTAATATCTTTATTCAGACTTTGTGTCTAGGCTGTACCAAAGACCGCGACGTTCGCAGCACACTTGACGGAATTATCTGCGAACACGCCACCTTCGAAGCACGAATTGTTTCATGCATACGTACGCTTCAAAACATGGTCTGAAGACAGTCTTCATATGACCAACGTGAGGAGATCGTTATACGAGGGGGAAAAAAATACACTCCTCAGATGCAGACTGTCTTTCGTACGAGGAATGCGTAGTGTGACCGCGGCAATACATTACACAAATTGACAGTTTGTGCACACACTGTCCGAGGCGTGTTTCTTCCTTGCATGACTGTGACATTGGTCAAACAAAACAACTGCCTGCAGACCCGTTCGAATTAAGCATACGTACGAATTAGGCCAACCCACTTAATTCGAACACGCTTAAGGCGAGTCCCCAGACGATTCTATCGTGTCTGCAGTCAACACTGTGTATTTCGTACGACGTTTGAATAGCGTGACAGCTGCTGTATAGTGAAAACCGGTAGGCTCATTGCCTTCTGGCAATTCATGACTATAGAGTTCCGTGTTTTCGGTGTCGTTTTATTTATGGGTTTTTTTTTCACACAGGTTTGGCGTTTTTTGTGTTAATATTCGGAAAGAAGATTGGGGTTTATGGTGGGATAATGATGGAAGTAAATGGTACACGGCACGCAATTTCCCAAACCTTTAGGGAACATATACATATATGTTTGACGCAAATACTCAAAGAATGGCCACTGTACCTAGTAAATCCATATCGCTCATTAGTATCCCATCCAAAATTATTGAACACATCATATTTTCTAACGTCATAAAATGTATTGAGTTCAATATTCTTCTCAACGTTAATCAATATGGATTTAGGAAAGGACTGTCATGTGAAACGCAACTCCTAGAATTCGTACATAACATTCACTCTAACCTTGAACATAAAAAAACAAGTCGATGCCATCTTTCTTGACTTTGCAAAAGCTTTCAATAGGGTACCTCATATTCGTCTTTTAACCAAACTTCACCATTTTAAGATTGATCCCCTTATCATCGCATGGATATCCGAATTTCTTTCTGGTCGCTCTCAATACACCGTCGCAAATAACTCAGAGTCATCTCGAACTAACGTAACATCAGGCGTCCCTCAAGGAAGCCTACTAGGACCACTTATTTTTCTAATCTACAATAATGATCTCCCTCTCTGTGTCTTTTCCACCATCCGCCTTTTTGCAGATGACTGCGTAATTTATCGCACAATCACGAATACTGACGATCATTCATCCCTGCAAACCGACTTATCATCCATCGCTCATTGGTGTGACACGTGGCAGATGTCGTTGAACTTAGATAAATGCAAAGTGCTAACCTTTTCTCGTATTTTATCACTATCTTCTTACACCTACAATACTAACGACACAGTTCTCAGTAGTGCTTCACCCTACAAATATTTTGGTCTCCATATAAGAAGCGATTTAACATGGGCCACTCATATTAATCACATAATCGCTAAGGCAAATAGCACACTGGGTTTTCTACGAAAGAACTTAACACTCGCCCCCCCCCCCTAAAGTGAAACAGATCGCATACCTAAATTTAGTCCGCCCAAAGCTAGAGTACGCTGCATCCGTATGGTCCCCGTGGCAAAACTACCTTAAACGAGAACTACAGTCTGTTGCGACCTAAGAACGAAGGGCGAAGGTAAGACAGGCCGGGAGGAGGAAGCAGACGGAACGCTGGAGAAGGGAGGGGGAAACCTCCTTCTCTCTTTAGCGTTCCGCCTGCTTCCTCTTCCCCGGCCCATCTTACCTTCGCCCTTCGTTCTTAGGTTGCAAGGGACTATAGAAAGTGTGCAAAACAGAGGTTTGAGATTTATTTATTCTGATTATTCTTTTTACACTAGTGTTTCTGGTTTGCGAGAGCGAGCGAATCTTCCTGAGCTCGCTTTAAGACGAAAGATATCTCGATTGACGCAGTTTTACAAGATCTACCACCACAACCCTACGCTGAGAAAAATTTTACTCCCACGTCCCATTTCGTTTTTCCCAAGACTAGACAACAGCTGTAAAATAGAGCCTATATTTGCGTCCACCACCTCCTCCGCCAATTCCTTTCTCCCTTTGACAATATTATAATGGTATGCTTTACCTGATAACATTGTTACAACTAACAATGTGGACGTATTTAAAAAGCTACTATGTGAAGATTTAGATCCATGTTTATTTTTATTTTTTTGTGTGTTTATTTTTATTTTTTATTGCTGCTCACGGGTTTATATTACTATGTTCTATATTGAAATGTTCAGTTTCCCATCCCTTGTGTCGCTGCTCACGAGCTTGTATTATTGTTTCTATATTGAAACGTTTAGTTTCCCATCCCTTGTGTAATGCCCTGTAAGGGGGCCTTCAAGGTATTATGAAATAAAATAAAAATAAACTACAGAAGGAAACGAATTAAGACGCGGGGTTTGGGGGAAAAAGCAGAAGCTTCGCGGACGGTTCACTGTGGTGGCTGTGTTCCGGGTCAACGCAGAAGAAAGCCGTAAATGAAGAGTTTCTTCCCGTGAGGCTTGGGTGTTTCTAGTTCAAGGGCAGCTTTAATTCCTTCTTTTCGGTTTCCCACGACTTTAACACATATCAGCTCAGGGATTCAATTTCGGGATTGATTGGTATTTATAGAAAACGCGGAACCCCTGTTATAACCAGTCGCTCAGAGCTCCTGTGTGTACATGTTCTAGATACGTTTTCTTTCTCCTTTGTTTTTCGATTCAAAATGGCCGGCATCCTCGGTCCTCCAGTTTAAATGAGGCTACTGAAGGCTGTACTCGTGTAAAATTCAGTAAATCTATCTACTCAATGAGAGCTTAAGAAACTCCCGAGCACCCTATAGTTGCTCTGAATATTCCAATAAAACTACGTACCTGCGGCTAGAAAAAAAAAAAAGAAAAGCCAGCAAGCGAGTTACGATTTACGAAGCGAAAAGCACCCTCCTCTTAAAAACCTCTGACAGGCCAAAAAAAAATTTTTTTTTTCATGCTAGGCGTTGAAATGGCATATCAGGGACACTACAAAAAAAAATTTCACTACAGATTTGCGTAGTTTTTTTGTTTTTTTTATAAAAAAATAGAAATGCAAGGCCCAATCCAAAGTTTCGCCGTGCACTGTGACGTAACAGTGTACCGCAAGGTGTCGGGGCGGTCAGAAGGGAGGCATCGCCGGAAGTCACGTGAGCTGTATCCCTCCTCGTGCTTACCGCGAGCGCGTGTAATATTTTTTTTTATATTTTGTTATTCTCTGCACTTTCACGAGCGATCGAACCAGACAAGGTTTCTTTCATTTGCCTTCCATCGCATAATGTTGCTGTAAAGGTAGATGAAGCTAAGTCAGTGAATTGACGTGATCAACTACAATGCCTAGAAGGTGCTGTGTGAGGGACTGTCCCGGTATTTCAGCAACTGAAGAAGAGATCGCACTGCACGCATTTCCGAGAGACATACATCGGCCTCATGTGCACCTAGTAAACAAGTTCTACTCATGTTCTAGACAAAATACGTACTTTGTGCTCGACGTTTACTTGTACTTGGTACACAAACCAGTTCGTACTCTTTAGACGGCAGGCATCTTTAGCCTGGAGAGTATCTGATGATTCAACGACCTCGGTGTCTGAACCTTCAGCAATGCGATCGGGCGTGTCGTATGCTATAGCAATCCTAATTTCTGCGAGCGTTCTAAAATGTTTTTGTTTTTTAAACTTGATAGCTTGTTTTGCGCCCAGTATAGCTCTGTATCATCGGACTGACGGCATGCACTCGTACACTGGCTTGTACTCGCAACGCTTTCATCATTCACCTCCATCGCGTCGATCCATTGACTCTTCGTCCTCAAATTTTACAGCACGCAAACTAACTAACGGTGCAGCGGTAAAGAGCCAGTGGAACTACAGTGGAACTGAAACTTCGTTTTCTACAATCACTCGTACAAAAAGCAAAAAAAAAAAAAAATCTTAGGCACGGTCGCGGAGAACACGAGTGAAACTCACGTGATTTCCGGTGAACCCACTTTTAGTGACGTAGGTCGATGCCTCCCTTCTGACCGCCCCGACACCTTGCGGTACACTGTTACGTCACAGTGCACGGCGGGAACTTTGAATTGGGCCTCGTATTTCTATTTTTTATGAAAAAACTACGCAACTCTATAGTGAAACAACTTTTTTGTAATGTCCTGATATGCCATTTCAACGCCTAGCATGAAAACAAAATTTTTTTTTTTGGCGTGACAGGGGTCTTTTAAGTATTCAGTGGCTAGGCTTTCCCGTGGCCTATTGCAACATAAGTCCTGCTCTACAAGCTCTGCCTCCAGCGGTAGCTTTCTACCCTGGATGACACTTTGGCGCACGCGCAGCCAAAGGACGACGGAAATGAACAAGCGTCTAACAATGCGCAGCCGGGGGCAATTGCAACTGGCTAATATTAAAGGCCCTCTATAAGTAGTGACGAAAACTTAAAGGCGGACGAACAGCCAGAATGAAGAGAAAGAAACAGGGAACCGGACAGAAGACGATTCTGTAGGTCAGGCTCAAAAATGAATCGTCGAAGAAGTCCAACTACGCCCAAAAATAGATACCGACAACGTTGGTTGTGCGGATAGGTGCCCTCCGAAATTTTTGATGGCGGGAAGTAAGGTCAGGGGAAGGGATGCACTCGTGCGCAGAAGGTTACTAAGAGAAAAAGAAAATTTAAGACGTTTACTAATCTCTGTAATGCGACATTAGAGCGAAATTGCGTTCCCTCCTCTCCTCCTCTTTCATACCCTCCCCTCCTCTTCCGTACCCTCCCCCCCTCCGTACCACCCCCTCCTTCTCGTGCCATCCCCTCCTCCGGTTACGCCGGCGGCGACAGCGACGCCAATGTCGCAGAACACGGGAACGATCGAGCGCCTAAGAGCTACGCTCTAAAAAAGGCCCATTATTTTGGCACTTTCTGCATGGCGATTCGCTCTTCGGCGTTGTGGTCGGCAGATGGCGTAGTCTCATTAGCTTCAGAGCAATAATAGAATGCTGGGGACTTGCTACACCAGGGGTGGCCAAGCTGCGGCTCGCGAGCCGCATGCGGCTCTTTGCGTGTGGAAGTGCGGCTCGCGGCTCCCTCCACTACCCCCCACCCACACACGCCTCCCTCCAGGTCACACGAGGACTTCCCCAAAAAGAGAAATGGAACGCGTTTTAAATCGAGACAGGTAGCGGTTTGGTAGTCTTGTGCTACTGCTACCTTACATACAATTAGACTGCTTTTGACTCTGATAGATTAAAAATAGTTAGAATTTCGTTATTGCTGTGAAAAGCCCTCCTCCCCCTTTTTCTGCTTTTCCTCTTCCATGCGGCTCTTGGAAGTTTTCGTGGTTTAGTTTGCGGCTCTTAGGCCGGGTCAGCCTGGCCACCCCTGTGCTACACCGTGTTTTTAGCAGCCAGTGAGTATCATAAGAATCACGAATGGTTTCAAAATTCACGTGTTCATCGTTTTAAACCCTATATGATAGAGATGATCGGGAATTTGCATTTTTGATGTTTCAGACGAAACGGTGTTGTGTGACTTTGTCTCGTCGTAGTCCAAGATTTTTAAACTTTTCGATAAGTAAGCGGCATTTGAAGGTTGTGTCAACGAGAAACTAATCGACAAAGAGAAGTGTGAGAACACAATAAAGCGAAACCCTATATTTGTCTTGCACTCTGTGTCAAAAAAAACAAAAAAACGCGTAACTGCTAAGGTTACGGTGTCTAAGAATATGCGGCACCGTCTGCTTCGTGCGCCTCCACTGAGTGGTCATATTACCGCCAAGATAGGAGCTTTGCGAAGCTCTATATAGAGACGCTTCCTGCGGTCGTGACCAAGCAGTCCAGACAGAGCTCACCGACGCGGCCCGGAAGTCGTAAGCTCTCCTCTCTCTCCTGCTTCTCACTTCCTCTAAGTACTTCCGTCGGCAGCCAGACGACGCGATTCGCTATACAGGAGTCTCCCCACGGGGTTTACTGCTGCTTTCGGTCAATGCACGCGGGGAAGAAAGGGTCGCCCTTTCGTTGTATTGCTGCGCCGCTGTTTCTTTTGTATTCGTTCATTTCTTTCATTTATGCGCTCTAAGGAGTCTGGAGGTTCTACTTTCCCGCAAAGCAGTTGGGAGAGCTGATCGCTGTGATCGGCAGAGAGACCTTGAGCAATAACAAAGCTAAATATGTGTTTAATTCTAAAAAAAAAATGAAAGCCGCTTACAACTTTCTGAAACACCGAATTAGAGCGCGGCTCTTGAGGAGGAGGAGGGAAGGGTACTGAGGGGAGCGTATACCCCTCCTCCCTCCTCCTCACCTCCTCATCCTGCCTGGTACACCTCCCTCCGAGCGGCGTCGGCGTACCCGTGAGGTCACATGACCCTCGTGACCTCACGGGGGTCACGTGACCTCATGGGGGGTCATGTGACGTCACCGGGGTCACGTGACCTCACCGGTGTCACGTGATCTCAGGGGGTCATGTGACCTCACGGGGTTCACGTGACGTCACCGGGGTCACGTGACCTTCGGAGCTCACGTGACCTCACGGGGGTCACGTGACCTCACGGTTACGCAGACGGCGACGCCGTCGCCGCTCAAGCCGGAAGCGGGCACCTAAGAGCTGCGCTCTGAAGCAGTCTACGTTGTGACACTGAGCACAGTACTCTCAAGATTTCTGGCAGTATCTCTAGGGCCGCTGCAAGGTCCGTTTTGAAATCTTGCTAAGACGTTACCCCCAAAATACTGTTACTCGTTTCTTGTTCAAAAAGTAACTGAATGCGTTACTCGTTACCGATTCTCAAAAGGAACGCGTTACTGTACCTCAAAAGTAGCAAGTTACTATTCTTCTTTCTCGTTACTTTGACGACGAAATACACAACTGCTTTCGTTTCACGTTTTTTGTTTGTTGTTGTTTTCTATTTAGTAGTCGTTGCACTTAAGCAGTAACTGCCTGTCGCAGTTGTCATGAGTGATGTTTCCCCGCTTCATCGAGACTATACACGTTTGCAAGAAGGGCTTCTGTGCGCCGCCATTTTGGGCGATGCTGGCACCGCCTAACGTTTCCGCCATGCTGGGGTGCGCCAGGGCACGTCACTGGGGTCAACGCTGGGGTGCGCGATGACAAGATGGTGGCGTCTGCTGTGTCGCCGACGGCCAGGATTAGCGACACACTTACTGTTTCGGAACGCAGGAGGAGGTATCCACTCAGATTCGTAGCATCAAATATTGTAGGACGGGTCATGTTTAAAGGGCAACTCCACTCCATTTCTACAATTTTTGGGTTATGATCTGTTTAGTCGAAGTCGGCGACCCTGAATCACGAGATGTAATTTGCTTTTCGATAGTGTGTATAGTTTTGTAGATATCGCGAATCCAAGTATCGTTCCGGCGGCATGACGAAACCGAAACTACCGGCTGAAGCAGCTTGGCAACACTGATATTAGTGGCGCGTCGCCGGCATGACCTAGTTCTCGTCCCGCGGTCCCGCGCTTCTGAGCCGACGCACCGACAATGTCGGCTCAGTCGCACGTGGAGTTTCAAAACAGAAGGTAACTTGCACATTTTCTTTTTTTTTACCGCTTTACTTTGTTAATATGCACCAAATAGAGTAAGTTTTAGTGTGTATTTATAAATTTGCCGGCCGACAAGCGAATCCGACTGCTATAAATATGACGCGGTCAGTGCCGGCGCAGCGTGACTGTATTTGTTTCTTGCTCGCGGACTCAAGAGAAAAAGAAATAATGGGAGATAGATAGACAGATGTATCCACAAGCGGTCTAAGTTGTTAAAGCTAAGCTGCCTTTATGTGCACGCTAGTTAGATCAGCCGCGACCTGCTGCGTCCGGCCGATCGTGCTGGAGCAGCTGGCTTACGGTACGCGAACAGCGACGGCACCGCATCGTTCTTCAAAGACGCATGTTTTCGTGGAGAACCCGCAACAGTCAGCAGCCGCAGATCCCGTGTGTAGGGGTCTGACGTAAAGTGCTGGGAGCAGAGCTTCGCGTTGGAGCTCGGAGTCGACGGTCTTCCGAATTCTATGAAGCGAACAGCACCGACACACACCTCGCGCCTCTACCGGTCTCTTGGGAACTGGTGGAACCGCAGCTCCGGGTTGCGCACCGGATTGTAGGTGCAACCCACAGCACTAAAAGTCGTGCTCGACATTGCCAAACGCGAGTCCGGCGAGTCTCTCCGGCTCCGCGATACGCGCGTGAGCGAGCAGCACCGCTTCGCTCTCTTGCGCGCTCGTTGCGGAAGCAATGCTGAGCTTCGCTCATGGACGCTAATAAAATTGGAGAACACAGGATGACGTGGTAAGCTACCTCTTGCCGTCACCAGAATCGCAGAATGCCACTGAACGAAGCGTGCGAGGCGTCCGTATGAGAGCGTAGGACTAGGCCTACGTCATTGTCCAGTGTTGCTTCACTAGCTCGCCCGGATGCCAGCGTTGCCACCCGCTTTCGGGCCGCTAACCGAGCCGGGAGAACATTTTTAATATTGGTTTTAGTCGGTAACGCGGCGTCGGTTTGACGTGATATCTTTGGTATGTCCGTATTTTGACTCCCTGGAAGCGATATCAGTCATTTCGATAGGGTCGACGTTTTGACTGGAGTTGCCCTTTAAGGGTTGGAGCTGACTTTTTAACGATCGGAGCCTCTGTTCCAGCACGTCGTGGAAGCCATAGCTGCCGCGAGCGTAGCCATCGTTGATGTAATGGCCATGCGGCTTCTGGCGCTTTCTGATGAAAGCTTTGAGACTCTATACTTCGTTTCACCTAGTGGCTCTAGTTTCACCTTATCAGCGAGCGAAGCCAAAGCTAGAAGCGCGAGACCAGCGCTTTTTGCGTTTCTCCCAGCTCGCGCGCTCGAGCAAAGCCTGAACGCACGGAGCTTTCGTGCTCGCGCTTCCAGCTTCGCCTTCGCTCGCACATAAGGTGAAACGAAGTATAGATATTTTTCTAATTTTTCGATTTGTTGCTGGTTTACGTATTTTATTTAACTGTTTGTGCTTTTTTGCAGTCGAAGAGAACACCTGCATGTTTTATAAATATATATATTTTTTTAATTTATTCTTGCGCTCAGTGGTGTATGCTTCGGCAGGAGACGCTTGGCAACATTGTTCGATAAGCAGCGAACATCCTGGCTGGAGAGTAGGCTCGCCTGACCGCGGTGCGCGGTTCGAGGTTAAGACGGGATCCCACTTGCAAAGGTGTATATCTTTTCACACTCCGTCGCATGGGCGCTGCCATCTTGAAACCACGTGACGCGGCCGCCATAAGGTGGCTTGAAATCGTCGCTCCTCTCTTCCCTCTGCGCATTAACAAAAGCGTTGTAATCGTTGTTGTTTTTTTTTCGCATTTTATCGCGAATTTTCGTGTTGCGTTCAAAGTATCGTCCGATACTTATTTTAACTACCTAACTGCGTGCCATCATTATGCGCTCACATTTTGTACTTTATTTTATAACAGGTTCTGACTATTTGCGCCGTCGGCGTACCGGATACGTGTGAGGAAAGGAATCCGCATTAGCACTGGCGCACATTGAGTATGTAGATGACTCTAAGACACACGAGAGTTGAGAGGTCATCTATTTATGCAGCGGAAATTTACTTAAGTGATAGTGCCTAGTGTTTTAAGTAAAATAAGAAGCGCAGGGTATATTTATGATCACGTTTTTATTGTCTTAATGAAGAAGGCAAATATAGTCAACGCAAGTAGTCGGGAATCGCGTATCTTGAAAGCATCGTGCTCATGCCTTCATAACAAATCCAAAACAGTTGCTTTTGATTATACGGGGGAATCATTTTTGCGGTATCAAAATTTCAAAATTCGCTTGATCTGTTTATTTGTGAATTAAAATAAATTATACTATGAGCTCGTTATCATGTCTGCAGTCATTAAATTTTCTTAAGATATCCAATTCAATTAATTTATTTGTGGACACACTAGGTTGGCTCCCCGGGTACAAAACATGTCAAAGACAGCCTCTGAGTGCCTGACAAAAGCGCCCGAGGCACGGAATACGTGATGCTGAGAAGAAGCCATCTGCATTTAAGTCACTCGAGTGGAGCTTTGTCGTTGCCGGATTTACTCTCGACGCCCCTGAAAGTAAAAAGCGCATCTGTTCAAACGAATCAAGATCTGTCTACACCGATCCACGAAGTGGTGCCTGGCGTTTGACTGGAGCCAAGTTTGCTGGAGGTCAATTCTCTCGCGCCATTTAATTTTATTTCGCAAATAATACGGAAGACAGACGTCAGACCTTAATTAACGGGTTTGTCCCTTATTTCACATTCTCAATACTTTGTAAGAAATTGTCCGTATAAAAAATAATTTCTTGGGGTCAACATTTTTAAATGGTGCTAATGAATAGTTTAGCGGGGCTGATAGTTGAATAAACTTCGTACTCGGCCTAGGATGGAGCACCAAAACATCTATCGAGTACTTAATTTCTTTAAAAAAAACAATAAAACCAATATAACTTTTTTTTGCGTTCTATGCGTTATTACAGGGGTTTCCCGGTCGACAATTTTCACAAAACGTTGGTGTCTTCCAAAACCGAACAGTGAGCGCTAAACTTGCGAGTTCTTCTGTTCTCTGCGATTTAGCACATTGTTAGTCAGGTCGTCGAAGTGCCTTTTCACTGTAACTCCAAGCATCAGTCTCTTCATTGTTTTAGTTTTATGAAAGCTAGTACCAGCGGGCACGTTCAGTACGGCGCAGACAACCGTAATCTTCCCCCGGCGTCATTTTTGTCCTTTCGCCGCCGAACCTGGCCGAACGAGAATTATGATCAGATGAGTTGTTCGTACAAGCGTCCAGAATTTAGGCTCGTAACTGCGTCGTAGTTTTCAAAGTGACCCATTACCACTGTACCATTAGTTCTGTACCACGAGGTATACATCTATATCACAAAACTAAGCGAAAGCGACATAACTTAGCAACACAGTCCCGATCACGCTGAGACCGAAGCCAACCAAATTGAAACCAATAAATGGGTGGATGGAAGGATGGATGAATACGGCTGAGCCCTTTGGATCGGGTGGTAGCTTACGCCACCGAGCCAATGGCGCCGCGTGTGTCAGTGCCCTCTGTCCATCGGTCAGGTAACTACTGAGATGAAAAGGTCTATACATCTCCGGCGACGATGAAGAGTCGTTCTACTGACGCGCTCAAATGAACGAATGTGTTGTGGTTCCAGGAGAGCTGGTGAATCTAGGATTCCCCTCTCTCTTTCGTTCTTTCTGCTTTTAAAGTCCAAAGTTGACAATGGGTTCTGTGCCTTCCCACGTTGTCCACCTCCGGGCTTACATTCGGTCTGTACATGATTCTAGAAGGTTCAATCAACGTACCTTATTGTGTTCTCTAGGTGGAGGACATTCCCAGCTGCAGAGTTCGACTGACATGTTCAACGGTGAACGTTGCTAAGTTGTCACACTGTGTCGTTGTTTTGGGGATTGCCCATCTGCCTGTGTCGCAATAGACTCAAAGATTGGAATTAAAACGAGACTGTTTAAATAGCGCTGTACACGTTACTCCTCAAAAGTAACGAAAACTCGTTACTTTTTAGTTGGCGTCAAAAGTAACTAAGTACGTTACTCGTTCGTTTAAAAAAAGTAACTTTTTTTAACAAACTGTTTCCAATTTGTATTTGTAAATATTTCTTATACCCCCTAAGTCCTATTGCCTCCGGTGCGCCTCCGGGTTTCGTCCTAGGACCCTTACTATTTCTCATTTACATCAACAACTTACCCTTGTGTGTTTCATCAACTCTTAGCCTATTCGCCGACAACTGTGTAATTTATCGTGAAATTAATAATGACTCTGACGCATTTCTTCTTCGAAATGATATGATATCAATTCTGTTTCAGATTGGTGTAAACCATGGCACATATGACCCTAACATAGATAAGTGTAAATCAATGAGAGTTTCTCGTCGTAACACATTGCCTTCCACCTACTTCCTTAATAATGGTTCCTTACAATCTGTTACTTCCTATAAATACCTTGGTTTACATACCACTTATAGCTTATTCTGGCAAATCCACGGCGATCACATAGTTGCTAAAGTCTCTTCCATTCTAGGATACCTAAAACATAACTTTCCCTTAGTTCCCGTATCACTTAAGTTACTACTATATATATCTCTGGTCCGCCCTACACTAGATTATGCAGCTGCTAATTGGAATCCTGGTCAATCAACACTCATTTCTAACGTCGAGTCAGTTCAAAATCACAACGTTTGCTTCATTCTTAGCAATTATCATCGTACAGCTTGTGTAACATTCATAAAATTCAGCCTACCTTTACCTTCTCTTTTGTTGCACCGTAAATGTTCTAGTCTATGCCTCTTTTACAATATGTGTCACTCTCATCCTAACCTAAGAGAAAGACGACTGTTGAACCCATCTGACATTTCTTCACGAATCGATCATCAGTTTAAAGTTGGAGTCCCTCAGTGCCATATACCTCTGCCGATCTCGATTCCTTCATTCCCAGAACATGAACAGAGTGGAACCACTTACCGACAGTTTTATCATCAATACCGTCACTTGATTTATCTAAAATGACTCTTACTAATTATGTTTTTGAAAATGTCTCGTGGCATTTTTTTTATAATTTATTTTGCTTTTCTTATGCTTTCTTTGTGCGTGATTATGTGCCCAACCCCTCTGTAATGCCCGTCAGGGCCTTGAGGGTATTGTAATAAATATATAATGAAAAACGTTACTCGTTACCAGAAAAAAGTAATAGGTAGAAGTAACTCGGTACAAATAACGCGTTACGTTGATGTCTGGCTTAGATCATAGATAATGGCACTATGCGTCGATAAACTTAGGGAGAGGATGGGACGAGTCGGTGCGGGGACGTCATAACGCCGAGTTCTGACTGGTGGGATTAGAGGGTAAACCTAAAGGCTAGCTGCCTTTGTCTCTACTCACACTTCGAGCGTGTGTGAACGGGAACGCTGGACGCAGTCATTTAGCAATCGAACGCGTCCCAAGTGTGAGCAGAGACAAAATCAGCCGCCTACCCACTAATCATTCCAACCAGAGCTCGACGTCCTGCCTTCCGCGCGCGCTCTCGTCTCGTCCTCTCTCTCGGTCTCTCGGGGCATAGTCAGTCAGAGGGCGAGACCGGCAGCGCGTCTCTTTCGAACGCCCGTCCTCCAGCATGCGCTCCATGCCTTCCGTCGTGCTTTGACATGCGCGTGCTCGCTGGAGGCTTGCGAGACGCGGAAACGTTATTGAAGGTACGAAGCTCGCGCATGAAGGCGGGACAACTGAAACTCCTCCCCGCAGTCCTCATCCTGTCAATGACTGTAAAAACAAAAAAAACACACACACATATATACACGCAGAGGATATACACCAACTCGTCTCTCTGACGCCGCGCCGCAGCAATATGGCGCTGCTGTCGGCATGGCGCACGCGCAGACGCTTCGGTTTACGCGAATCTGGTTTCTGCACACGGTTTGCTAAGAGTCCCTATTGATGCAGGTTGAGGTAGTGCAGCGAATAAACAGACAACGATTGCGGCATTACCCTTCTAAGAGATGTGTGCTTTGCCCTTCGGTCATGCGCTTTGGCTTCTAGGAAGAGTCGGCAAATACACTTATGGCCGCGCACCTTCAGGCTCTTCGATCAGTGTTTTCGAACGCCGCCAGAAAATCTTTCCCTTATTAAACTTGGAGGCCCGTGTCTTGCTACGTGTGGCTTACGCATTAAAACATTCCCAAGAAAACTCGACCTTCATGAAACTGAGGGAGACATGCCACGCGTAAACAATAATGTGGCAGAGGAACTAGTCCAAGTAAAAGGCTTATTAGAAGAACAACAAACGAGGGTGCTTGGCCTTTACGATGAAGCGGTGGTGCATAAAATCTTAGCTGATATTTTTGTATGCTCCTTACTTTTTCATCGTCTGTACTCACGATCAGCCCGAAACTCCACCGCGCCGGCCTGTTCTTCTAGGTGGTATTCTGCTATCCACCATACCTTGGCGGAAGACTGAAAGAGCACTTTTCTTACTTGTGTAATTTTATTATTTGAACCCAAAGTTTAGCCGGGAGCGTTTCCTCTAACATTTAGCAGAAAAATTAAATTGGTGGATACTTTTTTTAGCAATTTAGTATTTCTCCTTAACTTTAATAGAGAAATTACATGTTACACTTTTGCTTACACTTTTCTTGTGGCTTTTTTTTATGAATCGCATCTTGTGTAAAAAAATATATCTAATTTCATTACCATCGGGTTTCAAATGATTTATCTATAGTCTATAGAAATACTTCGTTTTACCTGAAGTACAAACGCAGTCGATGCTACAAGAGAGAGCATGTGGCCCTGAACACTGCTTGCATTGCATGAGCACGCGTACTTAGCAGGGACGCTGAAGGCCCGGAGCTTGCTCTTGTAGCTTCTGTTAAGGCCGGTTCAGACACTTGCGTTTGAGTGCGTTTGACTGCGTTGCGGCGAGAACCGAAAGCGAGTCACCGGCACATCTGTGCTTCGTATGAAGCGTGGAATCCAATTCAAGGAATCTTCTTGGCACGCGATATAAGCAGCAGGGATGTCCTGGTGTCTCGCTGCCGCAACGCAGTCAAACGCAGTCAAACGCAACTGTGTGAACCGGGCTTTACGCTCATACTTATGGAGCGATGCAACAATTTTTTTACTTTTAATAAATACAGCCTAGAATTATTTCTTGACATTTATGACTTATGAAACACACGTTTTTTTTTCTCTACGCAATGTCGAGTCGCAGAAAAAAATAGAGAAAAACGAACACCGTTTACCCCCTCAACTCGCAGCCAGAAAAAAACGGCCACATGATCTGGAGCCGATTATTTGCGGCCAATGTTTTTAACATAACCACGCGTTCGAGTTGGTCGAGCGCAGAACGCGCGCTGAGTTCCACGCATCGTTAAGGTTCGGCTATTCCCGTCATCCCAGCGATTGGGCACGATCCAGTACCCGAACGCGTGTCGAGGCATTGATTCTCACGAGCCAAAATCGAATGCCTACGCAGTCTTCGTGTTGACTGCATGAGGAGCATTTAGATATCGTGACAGCAGGGATCGCCAAGCTTGATGACGCATCCTAAGTATCGTATTGTTAACATTGTCCCCACAGCTCCGCCTATGGCTCCGTCATCAAGTTTTGCGAAGGAGAGACTAAAAATAATTGCCCGCTTTTATCCTTGGAATTCCACTTCGACGAAGACGCTTCTTGGTCAGTGACGTTGCGTTCGAGTATTCTTGTGTTCCACTACTGCCAGTAAGTTGGTCGAAAGTGAGAAACATTCCTACCCGATATCGATGCACGGCCCTTTTAAAGTGAAACAAAGTATAGTTTTGGAGCCATTTTAGGACCATTCCAAATACTAGATTATGATCATGTTGTTGTTTCCAATGTAGCAAACGGCGTACACGCCCACCGAGAAACGACGACGGCGTTTCCTGGGTGACAGAAACAACACGGGGCAGGTCACGCACACTCGCAAGACAAAAAGTAAGAACAAAAAAAAAACAACTTATTTACCTCAATTTGGAGTCAGCCGGTCGCCTAATGTTTTCCGTCCGTCGCAATCTGAAACGTCGAAACGGGAATTCTTCATAGCAACGTCTTATTTCTAGAGCGGGGAGTTTGCTGTAGCATGCCCTGCTCTAAATTTTGTCACCTTGGGAACAAACAAAAAAATCTATTTTGAAGAAATCTTTTTTTATAAATTTAAAATATTTTATTGCATTAGATTTGACGCACTTCTTCCATCTTTATTTGTAAGCGCGTTTCACGTTCTATTATTTCTTTTTAAATAAATCGACTTTTGGTTTACCTGTACATATAATAGAAAAAAAGTGTTTTCTCTGGTGAGACCAAAGGCGCGTTCACACTCTCGCAACCGAGTACGACCGAGAGAGAAACGAGACTTGTTAAAACCTCTTAAAATTTCTTAGGACGAGAGAACAGACTGGCACGCTGGCGCCATCTGTGCGGTGACCCTGGAACTGCATTTCACAAGAGCGAAAGTTTTCCGGTATTTCCGAGGTCACATGTGTGTAATACCTATAATAAAGGCGCGTTTAAAACGTTGACAAAAGTTTTTCGAGCCAAGAAAGAAAGGATAATGCGAGAGAGAAATAGAAAATATGCCGGGCCGCCAAGTTTACATTACTACCCAATAGATGGCGCCAGTGTGTCCTCCTGTTGTAAGAGGTTTTAAGGAACCCAGTTTTAAGAGGTCGCAAGAGTGTGAACGGGCCTTAAGGCGCTGCCTTTGGAACTTTGGGGTACTGTTTTTGTGCACTTTCTGTTATGTGAGTTTGAATCAAATAAAGCTCAAATGTATTCGTAATTCCACTAATAAATATGTTTCAAGATCATTTATAAGTAGGGTTCCGCGTTTTCGGTATCTATTTTTCTTCAGATTCGGGGGTTATTTATCGGTGTTTATTTTTTCTTTTTATATCGGTGTTTTTCGGTGTTTAATTTCAATGCTGGAAAGAAATCGGTGATTATCGGGGCTTTTGTTGCAAAGCGACTGCATAATTACTAGAAAAACCACGGCACACCTCACATTACACACGTATTGTACACACACCAAACACGTCACACAATGCACATATATATGGAAATAACAGAAAGCGTGACGCTTTCAGAAGCATGATGTCAAAACTTAAACTTATTGAAAAAATTGACATGTACATTGTCCAAGACTTGTCAGTCATCGGAGCACGTTCCTTGCGGCTGGGGAAACGCAGTCCAGAAAACGCACGCTCCACGTTCGCGCTTGAAACGGGAATGGCGAGCGGAGATATTTGACATATCTCCGCTCGCCATTCCCGTTTCCTGGATTAAGGTATGGCGAGCGGAGATATTTGACATAGTAGGTCATACCTGGTTCTGTCCGGGGATTCTTCAACGGTAGATGTCGAGAAGATTTCAAGTGCTCGTTCAGACGACTGCTGATATGAAGAGGGTCATCAGAAATACTCAGCCGGCAGCCCTTGCAAACAAGGCGCTCCTTCGCACCTTCGCACAAAACTTCGAAATCGTCAAATTTTTAATTGTAGCGCCCCCCCCCCCCCCCCCCCCAATCGCTTTCCGTTTTCTACCCATATACTATATACTAACGGTCGCTGGCCGTCCGCACGCCCAGGAAAAGAGGACACACTCCGTAGACCCTATTGCCCCCTTTCCCCCTTCCCCCGCTCTTCTTCGCCTTTCCTCCTTGCTCCCATATATCAGGAAACTTATGCCTGGACAAAAGATTTGAAAACCGTTGTGCTAGAAAAGATAAGGGAAGGGAACGGGGCAATAAATATGGTTTCGGAAGAAAGGGACGACCCCAAGGACAGCTCCGTGAGGCTGTGTTCCGGGTCAACGAGAAAAGAAAGCGGGCTAGACGATTCTTTCAGCAAAGCTGCCATTTTTCCGCAGCTGGAATTCGGTGTTTTTCGGTTTTTACCGATTTCGAAAAAAACGCCTCGGGGGTTAATTATCGGTATTTATCGGTATATACCGAAAACACAGAACCCTATTTATAAGGCCTGATTAGTGAACGAATACCATCTGTCACTTCTATTGAAGTATTATTTTTGTTCGTGTATAATTATCGTGTTACTGCATTTTTGTTGCGTTATACTTTTCCTTAAACACTTCAGTAAAAAAACGTAAAGGGCTTATTTGGAACACATACTTTATTGTAAACTTTTCCACGGAACAAAAAAATCTGTCGCGTAATATTTAGGCCGTTTGACGGAATTTAGGTGGAGGTAGCCCGCTCTAGGCCCCGCCCAGGAGCCTATAGTTGCCTACGCTAAATTTTTTGGCTCTCATTGGTTGGTGAGATGATTGACGTGTGGAATGTTCGTTGTAAAATTGTTTCTCCATGCCGCAATAGTCTTCTCTTGGTGTTCTTTTGTGTTTGAGAAATAAACTAAATAGATAGAGCCATTATTGTTTTGAGAAATATCACGAGATCGGCTTTTCCGCCTTGGTTTCAAACCATAACAAACATGGCTGCCGGCATTAATAATAATTGGGGTTGTGTGGATATTTATACAGCGAGTCGTTGATCACCCATTTTTAATGTTGCGACGAGTCACTCGCTGTGGATGAGCAATTTAGCCAGTGCAGTACAACCGCTAGCCTGGTTATTTGCGGCGAATGTCCGCTTAGCTCGTTGAGCTCGCCTGGTTTTATGAGTGCGAGTCGTTTCGCGTTCACCGAGATGTTTAGTGAAGATCTCGTCAACTGACGGAGTTTTCAGCAAATAACTGTCGTAAGTACACCCTTTCGGAAGCGCTGTGCGGGGGCTTGTTTTCCTAGCGGGGACTGTCGCAAGGCTATAGCGTCCCAGGTTCACCACTTTGCTTGATCTGCCTTGATTTGTTGGTTTGCGCGCGTTGATGCTGAATAAATGAGTCAGTTCCCCTAAAAGAGGCCCCGTTATACACTGAAAATCGTGCAACCATCGTGATTGCAACCATGGTTTCAGTACTGAGAGGTAGCATACGAACTTGCGACCCATTTCGCTGGAAGCAATCGGGTGTTCGTCTCGCATCAAGTTTGTCCAGGTATATGTCCGTCCTTTCGCTTCGGAAGATCCTTAGGTCTAATTTTCGAGCAGTGCACACCTGGCTTGCTAAAGCGAATATTTCTAAGTCGCGTTTTACTTGTTCGTCAAGAGGCTCGTCCACCTTGCTTGCGGATGCCATGCAAGAACACAACAACAACAAAAAAACATGCTGACAGACTCTTGCATTAGACCGTGGATCATGCATGATGGAAGGATAGAACGCCGTTTCATCATGGTCGCATCTCGCGATCGACGCAAGCGTATTTTGCCGGCGGCAGAATAGCAGACGGATGCGAGCGACGGTAAACGCCAACGCGCAGCTTGCATGGCCGCGTTCGTTCCACGGGTGGTAGTAGAGCGTGTTCTTAGCAGACGGCGCCGTACGCTGCCGCGCGTCTGCCCGCGCAACTACCAAACGGTGTCAGATGGTGTCATACGACAGACTAGACGTACCGGACGTTGTGACAGGGAGACATTAGGCTTACGAACGTATTCAGCCGAGCAGTTAAGCCAATGCAGTAGTAATGAGCGGGGCCACCGTTTTGTGGGAGGGCGTAAAATGGTTGGTGAACTTCACCTAAATTGCTCCTAGCGGCGTAAACATTGCACTCTTTTTCTATTAAAAAAAACTAGGTGTTTTATTTAAGCCATCTAAAAAATTTAATTTCAGTGTCCATTTAAAGGTTTTAATAGGGTCTTTAAGTGTATAATAAATGAAATAATTGAAGTAAAATGAAACGCAGAGGGGATCGTCTAGAGTCGGGATAGGAAGCTTGATTTGGCAAGCTTATCTTTGCTCTGAAGGCCCTCGGCATGTCCGTTAAACAGGGATGTGAGCTGTATTCATATCCGGGCATCACGCGTATTCCCAATATAGTTCGTGACAGACAAAAGTTTGAGGCTATCTGGAAGACGTCCTGGAATTACCAATCTGTGTTGCGGCCAGATTATTTCGAAACGGCAGAAAAGGCTGTAGGGGCTGCCATGAATCTCGCGTGCTGTTGAATGAAATCAACATTAAATAACATTAAACTTTCATTGGTAGTTGTTCGTTTAATTCTTCTTCAAATTTAATTTTGCTGGTGAACATGCGCGTTCTATGAACAAATTGGGTTCTTAAATTACACCCCGGCTGTTTAAGAGTAGCGAGATGTAATTTTCCGTTTCTGTAGTCGGGAATGAAAATTAAAAAAAAAAGACGAAAATGGTCTGTCTACTCGAGTGGCTGTATTAAACGACTCTACAAGCGAGATATATTCACTCGCTCGTGAGGCTTCTGAATCTGTCCGAAACACTCGCGCAACATATTTCAGTCTGACCACCAACCCGCCTCTACTTCCGGGGAAAAGAATTGCGTTTGAAGTTCCGGCGTGTAAGACCATGCACATATGCTTTAAACTCAATCTGAGGAGTCGACAGTGAAAAACTGTTCAATATATTAAAGTAAAGAAAGGCGACCAACTACGCCCCGATCTGAGGAAACCGACGCTTGGCGGCCAACTGGGTGTCTTAATTAGGAGCGACTACGTCGTCATTGTTGTCGTCCTTGGGGTGTTGGCGCATACCCAAGGAGCGTGTTCATTCTCGAAAGTTCTTTGTTTTGCCGATGTACGTGGAGAAACCGAGAAGGTTTCTCCACGTACATCGAAAACCAGCAGAAAACTACGTGCGTAATACTGACCTTGAGCACAATGCTATTGCTGAGCACTGCGACGTTCATGAACAGAGTACGGACTTTGAGAGCGCGAGCGCAATCGATGTTCAGACAGACCCTCGGCACGGGCTCTTTGTAGAATCCTTGCAGCATTCACCCTAAGCCAAAAAAAGTCAATATGTCACATTTCAATGTACCTTTCGTATACGCCAACGGGCTACACCAATTACACAAAAAAAGAAAAAAAAAGTGTGCTTCTGAAGAAACAAAACAAAAAAAAACGTAGTTATTTTCTTGAAGAGATTGGGCAGGCCTCGAAAATGATGATTCCCCTAAACATTTTGCTGTTTGGATGGAAGTCTGTGGAACATTTTTAACCTTCGCAGTATCAAAACTGCATTGAAGACCTGAACTACACGGTGTGGTGTTGTCCGTACGTTCAGAGAAGGCTTTTTTGACGCGATGTCACAGAAATGGGTCAAGCGCATCTCAATAATCATTATGCTTTCTTTTCAGGTAGTGAACCTGCTGAACGATTTGTACACCTGCTTCGACTCTGTGATTGAGGAATTCGACGTTTACAAGGTACGATCTTTCATTATGAAATTGCTTGTTTGCGACCATTTACTTTAAGTAATGTATCCTTAGATTCTGGAAGCATTCGGCGTTTGTATAGAAACTAACTACTCGGGTGCAGTTGAAATTGTGCCAGCCGTCAATTTTTTATTTCATTATTATTAATTGCACATAAAAGACGAACTTTAATTTTAAGCATTATAACGCTGATCATCCGCGGTTTCCGAAAGTCTATTCCCAAAACATTACCCAATGACGCCGCTCCTGTTGCTCGACGTACGTTCATAGCTTTAATGATTAACAATATTTGTTTTTCTAAGTAAGGCAAAACTATTTCAAAGTTTCGAGCTTTGATTATGTTTGAATACATTCTTAGTAGTGGACTGATTTGAAGGTTGTACTTTGTCACAGCGTCGACTGGGGTCTTTGGTATGTGCCGCTTGATGAACTAACTTTTTTACTTTATTGCCGGCACAATAATGCGTGAATGGCAATTGCAGAAACTTTATGCAAGATTAGAAACCCATCTCCAATCTTCTGCCTATCATCACGGCAACGGTCACATATTTTGACTCTAATGTGACATATTATTTGTTTATTTTGTTCAGGGATGTATAATAGAAGTGTTCACAATTACGTATTGTTTTTCACACTTTCACTCGCGCAGCCTTTTGTGCTTAACCACAGGTACTTTAAAAATTATATTTTTATTTAATTAAAAAAAACTTGGAGGCAATTGTATGTGCAGTTTAGCCTCAGATGTAATAGCCCATACACTCGCACACCTTAAATACTGGTCCCACGTTGTAAATACGACCCTAATACCTTTTTGCTGATTTGCAACTGAAATTTACTAACAACATATGGCAGAACACGGAATGCGCATAAACGCGTTTAGACACATACTCTTATTATCTATTAATTTGTTACAGCATTATCAAAATTTTAATTGTTGCCTTACTGGTACTGATTTGTGTAGTGGTTAGAGTGAAAAGCTTACCAGCCATAAGCATACCCACTTTTGAGCAGGCCGAGTGAAAAACGTTCCCAAAGGCGTTTGAAGAAGGTCTGGAAGCCCGGAATGTCATGAAACTATTGTTTCAAGTTCAATCTGAATGATTACATTGAATTACAAACACGTAATCAAACCAGGGCCGTTCCGACTAATGTCTATCGATGTGCTTGTTTTACTCGGCAAACAAACAACCTCTTTTCAATATAGCTGCAGTAGTATTAATTTTGTAATGGGTCCTGTATTCGCGAATACACGACCCCTTGTAACAATCATATTTGGCTGAAACGAGGTCCCGTAGCGTCACGAGCGTTTTATGCGAACACGCCGAAATTGCATTCCGTGGTGACATCAAGTGGGAAAAAATGGTGGCGGTGGAGATAATCGTAGCAGGTCTCTCAGGCGGAGCTTTTCTCGTCCCGTCATGTTAGCTGGCGGTTCCCTTGCAACGTCGTCAGTTTTTGTAAATGAGTATGTGTGTGTGTGTGTGTGTGTGTGTATGAGCGTGTGAGTGAGTGTAAGTGTATGTATAGATGTTGTGTGTGAGAAAGAGAAAATATGAGAGTGTTAGTGTGCATCTGTGTATGCTGTCTGTTAAGGGGAGTGTATGTGTAGTAAGAGTGTGGGTGAGAGGGAGTGAGTGGGAGTGTGCACGTGTGCTGGTTAGTGTGTGCATGTGTGTGTGAGTGAGTTGGAGTGTGTTTTAAATGGGTATGTGTATGCGCGTGTCTGTGAGTCGGCAAGAGTTCGAGCTTGTGTGGATTTGTAAGTGCACGTGTGTATCTGTGTGCTACCGCGTGTGCGCGCGTGTTAATTTGCGCGTGCGTGCTTCGGTGCACTCTAAAATAAAGTGCATATTCTCATACCCCCTGTCACATATACAACACCCCAAAACTTTAGTTGGATGTACCTCGCACCGACGATGTACCGACGCTACCCAATTTCACGAGCGGCTTGATAGCCGAGTTGTACAACGCATTGAAATAGTTAATGTAAGGGTGACTGACTGCAAAAAAGTTATCTGGGTTTTCTTGGCTCAACTGCAAAACATCTATGTTTTTTTTGTAGACTTTGATACGTACTTTAGCTGTTTAATATGTCATATCGCACCGTCATCAACCCTCTCGCAAAAGTTAGCAGTCAGTTCGACGTCAGTGCGCTGTACGTCGAACTGAAATTTTGGAGTGTTGTATATGGGACAAGGGGTGTACGAATATATCCTTTTTGTTTAGAGTGTGGAGATCCGGAGCACCCACTAACGTGCTGTCGTAGAGAATTCCCAGCAGCACCAGGCGATGCCTGCAAAGCGTTTCGTGAAGGCTTCCACGCCTGAACGGCGGCTTCCAGCCTTCTAGCCCATCAATGACAGCGAAATGACCTCATAATGGAACAGCGCGAATTTTACAAGGACAGAGGAAGGAACTGGACAGGACGAGCGCTGACTAACAACTGTAAGGTTTATTATCAGGAAACCACGAATAAGACATACAACAACATGACTCTCTAATCACGATGGAAATGCGCATGCGCCTCACAAAATTGGGTGCTATCTGTTACACAATTCTATATGCGTCATCCCCGATCTAAAAATTCGACCTCACTGTCCAGCAAATTCAAGGAAGCCTGACTCACGTAGGCTGGCCCCTCCTTCTTTATTCTATGAGCTTCAACAACCTCTCGAGCTTTTTGGTCCCTGTGTTTATACAACACAATGGCCTTGTCTAGTAACGGTGTACAGGCGCAGTCCCTGCAGTGTAACGCCAAGTGGGAGCTTGCTGTTCCTGTCATAGAACTACGGTGTTCCCGCAGGCGAATGTTGAGGCACCGCCCCGTCTCTCCGATGGAAACCTTCCCGCACGTGAAGGGTATCTGGTATACTACACCCAAGGTGCATGGCACGAACTCAATGCGGTGTTTTATGCCGCACGGCCTCTCCCCTGTTTTTCTTCCTTGTTCACGCGCTTTTATACTGCAGAGCAAATACCGCTTAACTTGCTACGTGCCGAGAACACCACATATACCCCGAACTTCAAGGCGGCTATTTTAAAGCCGTGTGACATGTGGTGCATAAGGGATGACTGTGACCTCTTTTTTACTTTTTTGTTACTTTTCCCCGCGCCTCACCCTTCATACTTTTCACTATTGCTTCCGCGGCTGAGGCGATTACCGAATCCGGGAAACCGGCGTCTTTTAGTCTCCCGACCTGGGCGGCAAGGCTTTCTCCCACTCTGTGGTAGGAAGACTTTGTTACCGCCGAACGAATACATGATTCAGCAATGCCTCTTTTGACATGTTTGAGAATGCCCCGATCTAAAATCAAGGAGAGTCTTGGTGGTTCTGGGATGATGCCACCAACAAACGTGGCTCTGGCTCACAACCACGCTGAGATCCAAAAACTGGATTGTCTGGTTTTTAAGGGTTTCAAAAGCGAACCTCAGGCCCAAACCTTGCTCCTTGAACGTTTTTAGCACAAAAATCCGCGCTGTTCCATTATGAATGCATACCAACTCGCCCAGTTATCCTGTTTGAAATGACCTCCTTGCAGGTTTTGTTTTTTATGGACACAAGCAGGTAATAGCCACTTCTGGTCGGATCGGGCCGTACGCGTTCATGACCAAATATCCGACAGGGGCCTTAAACTTGTCAAACACAAAGTTGGAGCATAAAGTTCGCGGAGTGCGCCTATTGGACGTCGGCGAAAAAAGCGCGAAGTCATCGTCACGATAGGCCAATCGGTGCGCTCCGTCAACTTCGGCACCAACTTTCTTTCTGGCGAGTTTAACGGCCCAGGTCATCCAACGCGTAAAAAATGTGGCAGAACCCGACCAGGTGCTGGTCAATCACGGCGTCACCAAGGGTTCATGTGAGGCCGAAATTGACCGATGCCTGATCAGGTGCCAGCGTCTTTCTGACACGTCATATAACCTGTAGGATATGTGGTCGGGTCTGGCATCCCGTGGTTATCACCTGTTAGAAATGGTAAGCTCCGAGGCTGCCATGTCACAGTCACTGATAAGCTACAAGCCGCTGTTGAGGCATGGGCGCGTTGCTCTGCAAGGTCTTAGGCAGGGAATTAAAGTCTGCCCCACAGAGTGCAAATGCACTCGGCTCCAGGTGGTGCGTGTGAAGAAGTTAACGATATCTCAAGACCTCAAAATAACCGGAATCTAGAGAAAAAGGAAGAGTAAATCAAGGTTGTCCCTCGTAGGTCGCCGATTTTGATGTATAAAAGCATGTTCAGACATACAGCACAGCGCCGAATCGGCGCTGAAAAAGATGCCGACGCAGCGCTGATTTTGTGCTGAGTTGACGGTTTAGCAGCGATGCATCGGCGCTGTATCGCCGCTCGCCACTGTCGAACAGCAGGTCGGCGATAAGTCACGTGCACCACTGCGGAACCAGATCGGCGAAAAGTCAGGTCCTAGTCACAGCTGCATGAGCGCATTTTTTCAGCGTCAATTCGACGCTGCGCTGTATGTGTGAACCGACATTAAACCTTATTTTCAGACCACCGGTATTTTCGGCATTTCTTTTTCTCTCCTTCTCCTTTTTCCTTTTCGTACACACAGTGTTTTTCAGCACAGGTATTCCTTCCGCCAGGTGGAGACCGTCGGCGACGCGTACATGGTGGTGTCTGGCCTGCCGGTGCCCAACGGCACTAGACACGCGCGCGAGATCGCCCGCATGTCCCTCGCCCTGCTGGCCAACGTGCGGTCTTTCATCATCCACCACAGGCCGGAGGAGCAGCTGCGCCTGCGTATCGGACTGCACACCGGTATGCACCCTCCATGTACTCGGAGGGCGACTTTCATTGATATGCTGTCAGATGGTACGGAAGCGCGTGCTTGAGCAAGACCCCTGGACCGAAGGCCCAAGTATTCGCCACGCCACATATATACAAGAGACGAGTGCTGCGACAGCGCTCGGCTGGAGCTCGTCTTCTACGCATTGGACACGATTACCTGCCGAAAGCTGATGGAGCACTCGCGTTCAATCCACAGCTCGTGCTGGCCTCTTTACTTGACGTAGAAAATAAATTCATCACTGCGGTTTTCTGTATAGATGGTGCTGGCCTAAGCGCCGACTGAAAATGTGCACATAAGCGCTCTTTGATCTTGCCGGAAATGAAACGGACATTTTTACCCCTGAGTATAGTCTGTTTCGGCGTGTCTTGCGCTTGATAAGGCCAGGATGTCGCTAGCTAGGAATCACGGTAGTAACTTCGGGGATTTGAGCTCCCTGAGGAAAACGCACAGGGTCACGCCGCACTCACCGTCCGAGATCGGTTTCAATGGTGATAGAGCAAACGCACAATCACGACGACCCGCCATGACGATACGCCTTTGACACTGCTTGATTGGTTCCACCGGTTCGTGCCGCGGTCGGCCTTAAAGTGAAATGCAGTATGACGATACAGACGCTTGGCACACGCTCCAGATTACAGACGCCAACGCTGTCCTTCTGTTGTCTTACCGAGATGCCGAACCACCGAAGTGGGCGTTGACGAACGCCCACACAGGCCTATGCTGGTGAGAAGGACACATTGGGAAAAATAATGGCAATAACCTGTCCTGCTATTGTAATGACGAAGTGAAGTGAACGGCATCAGAGGAATCAGAAACGGGAGGTCGGTAATGGCGGCGCCTATGCACAGCTGCTCCAGAGCGTGTATTGCTCCTCGTCCTAAGGCCTTCGCTGCTTTTATTACTGTCCATTGCTGAGTTTATACGCATGCCATCGTAGCGCATCGAAGTGAGTATCAATCAATCAGATCCAGCCTGTTTCTTCTCTACTTCTTCGTCTTCTACCCATCTACTACCAATCGATATAGTCTAATCTTGATTCGATATATCTACGGTCCCATCCATGCATATAAACGCAGCATATGAGAAACCAGCAGTATAACTGTACCAATATGTATAACCAGATTTAGAGTTTGCGTCCCTTAGTAAAAGCTCCTAGACAAACCCCATTTTGTTATTTTTGCGAATATCGAAAATCATTGCTGTCTGGACGCGCAAAAACACGTCTCACGAGCGAGTTCTGGTGAAAATAACAGCTTTTGACAGCTTGGATGGTTCAACGCTAGACTGTTATTCTCTTCTAGGCCTGCACGATGCTGATGTCACATACATTGGCTCGCTGGTTGAAACCTGTAAAGAAAGACAAAAAAGGCCGCTCTATGCGGATAACTTACGTCTTGCTTATCAGCGCCGCGATCGTGGCAATGGAAGACAGTAATGCGATTGTTACTGTATGCCCCCGAACAATCAGACACGAGCGAACCAGCCCAGTGTCGTGAAGGCTGTACATATATAACGTAACAAAAAATGATAATGACGGCAACCTTGCCTTCATTGGCGTTATTGGCATCATAGATGACGTGAAATCTCAGCACACACGTTTTCTTCGGTTGCCAAAAAACAACTACCAGTTGTTATAAAAAAGACTACGAGACCTAAGAAACGTAATTATCGAATAAATTTGAATATTTAGATGCCTACATCATTTATTTGTCTTCTTAATAGGAATTGCATTGGCATTAAACAGGGCATCACTTTGAAGGGAACTTGAAATCTAACGTTGAATAAGCCAGACGATATCAGTAAGGGTGTCCCATCGGCAATCCTTTGTAAAAGTGTGGCTAATTATTAGCCGTAATGATTGGTGAGGACCCTCTTGTCTTATAATTTTTAAATGTTGTATCTGATACGAAATGTGTTCTTTTTCTGCCAAACATTTTCACGCTGCTGGCGATACAAGCTCAGTGGAAAACCAGCGCGTTTTATGGCAGAAATCTTTTCGTCTCGGAATCGCGGCAGCTCTTCTGAACCCTCTAAACGTCTTGCTTTCTTTAGAAATTCTTCATACATTTTTTATCGTCAGTGGCCAATATAAGCCTTCATACTGTGAGCAGTGTGCCTGCCCACAGCACCGAACGTGCCTCATATGGTCTCAGAGACAGGAAAAGACGAAGAAGAAGAAGAAGACCGCCGTCAGCCTTCGCTCAGCCATCCCTCTATTATTTCCTTTATTTTCATTCATTAAACATTTTTCTTATTCCCAAAGTCTCACATATGGCGCAGTCGACCACGTACCTTTTTTATCCTTTGTGCTTACGTTAATACAACGCAACGATTGTGCACTAAATGCCCCGTAGCGCTTGGGAGAATGCGCAACCACTCAAAAGGGTTTACCTCTTACCTTGGACTTCACGTTACCAACACACATCTCACAAAGCATGCTGGATCGCGAATGTGGAAGAGCTCTCGGCTGAATAATCAACAGATCACTGTTATTTTTTACAATAGGCACAATTTATTGACTTTTTTTTCTAAGCCCTAAGTTGTGCCTTTAAAGTATGGTCGGTTCATCAAGCTCAGCATCAAAGTCCGCCAGCTTCAATTTTTGCTGGGCAGAAAATGTAACCAAGTCTCTGAATTCTTCCAGGTCCCTGCGTCGCCGGTGTGGTCGGTCTCAAGATGCCTCGGTATTGCCTTTTTGGGGACACGGTGAATACGGCATCTAGAATGGAATCTACCGGCATGGGCAAGTATAGCATATTGTTCTACCAATTTTGTGTTAATTGCCTCCTTAGCCTTATCTGCATCATATAAGGCGTGGAATCTTGGCAAGCCCTTCTCGACGATCACAATGCCAAAGAACACAACGCCTGGGCCGGTTTTTTGGGGAATGCGGGTATCTCTTTCGGGCGGTTAACCAAGCCGCAAGACGAATTTTGAAGTCACGTAACCAGCTCCGCGGGGAGAAAGTGCGTAGCGTCTCAGCCAATTCCGCTCGCTCAGCAGACGTAAGCCTTGCATGTTGTTTTCGTTAATTTTTGCTTACGACAATCTTTCCCATAGCAAACTTTACATGCCACTCCTAAAGTAAACGAATGCGGTTAGTTTCATTTAAGTTTCAAGTTTGTTCACCCTTTTTCCGCGCGGAACATTGGACTTGGATAATCAAAGCGAGGGTGGACTTGCGGCAGCCATTTGCCTGAAATGCTATAGGAGGTACTTTGTAAAGGGTTTCCTATGCACAAGTTCTCGTTTGACAAAAAAAAAAAATCTGCTCAGCTAGGCTTACGCGGCTGTGCCTTTGGCTTTACTGCAGACACTTGTGAGATGGAGTATATTAGACGCTTTGCAGACGCGCCAGGTTACAGCCGCCATTGCTGACTTTTCCTGGTATTACCGAGATGCAATTCCACTGAATCAGGCGTTGACGAGCCTCTAGAAAGGCATATACAAGGGAGAAGGACAAAATACAATCTAGAATAGCAATAACCTCTCCTGCTGTGGTAATATTGAAAGTAGGCAAATGGAATAAGAGGAAAAGAAAAAAAAAACGGAAGGTCGGTTATGGCGGCGTTCATGCACAGCTGCTGCAAAGCGTCTATGCCCGATCTCAGAAATGTCTGCAGAGAAGACAAAGGCATAGTCGTGCATATCTGTTGCGGTGCACGATGTTCTTCAGGGGTTCTCGCCCAACCTTTTCTGTCAAGAGAACAACGTTGCGGATGCTGAGTCCGTTTCACCTTACGGGACCTTCGAGATGGACGCAGCGAAGCGCGGAGGTCTCGTGGTATACGTTCAAAGGGCTGGATTGGCTGCGATGACTCGAGGCGTTCGCTGCGGTCGGTTGCAGTGGATTTACTTACGATTATCGCTGTATGACAGGAATTAGGGCGAGTTGAAGAATTGACACTGCTGCAAGATGACAGCACGCAATACCGCCGTTGCGCTCCGCGTTTAAAAGGGCAGTGCAACGTTTCTTAGTACTTCGCACGAATAGAGCTTTTAATGAATCCCTTACGTTTATAACTTATAAAACATGGCATTAGGCTCCCTCCCCACGGGACTTAAGTCTAAAAAAATTCAAGATAAACGAGCGGCGTTCACCTCATCAACTCGTCGCCAGATCAAAAGTGGCCACGTTATCTGGAGCCAATTATGGGCGGGTTTGCATGAATGCGACTGTAGGGCGTCGAATCGAGCAGGGACCGATCGAAAGCACCCGGTCACCATACCTCTTCGTCTACGACCCATTTACTACCAATCAAAATAGTCAAATCTCGATTTGATAGGCTACTGTTGCATCTATGTAAACCAGGGCGGAAAAAAATAATGATTCTATTAAATATAGAATAAATCACATTTATTTGATTTAAATAAGGTTTATTTTATTTTATTCAGATTAATTTGATTTAAATCACTCAAGTTAAAAAATAGTGATTCTTTACCAATTGATGTGTCTTTTAACATGTTAGTTCGATTGATGAATTCGTTCGATCACTGATTACAATGCGGAAAAAAGCATTAATGTAAATGTAAAGTACAAGTTAACACAGTTTCATCGCTGTAGTCCCCGCCCAACTAAAAACAAAAACAGCTTGATTTCTTTTCTTTTTTTTATTGTTCGTAGTTAGACTGTTTATATTTTTCTTTCGAGTTCTGACCTGATTGCAATAGGACATTACTTTTCTAGTCTTTGTTCCTTTCTTTTTCGTTCGGATTTTGTGGCAAGGGGGTCGCATGTAGCTGAATCATAGCACCACTGGTTTGATTTAAATCATGATTTAAATTATTATTTATATTACGATTTAAATTCTCCTCATTTCCATTCTTCACCTTGGTGTAAGCGCAATCATAATTTCGCCCATGTTTATCACATCCACACACTTGGGTTTGCAGAGCACGGGGCACGAGCTGAGTTCTAGACATTGTCGGTGTTCGGCTGTTGTCTTCATTGAACGTCTGGACACGAGCTTACTACCCGAATGCTTCTGGAGCAACTAATTATCACGAGAAAAAAATGAGTGCTAACGCAATGCTCGGGTTCAGTCTATGAGCCGCATTCAAAAATCGTCACTCGGGGTCTATAGCAACCCTAAGATCTCCGAGCTACGTCATCAAGTTTTGCGAAAAAAATACTAAAAAAAAACGCTTGTTTTTATTTCTTTAACTTTACACCCCAACAAAGAAGTGTCTTGTCAGCGGCGTTGCGTACGAGTATACTTGGGTCCCACCAGTACCAGTAAGATCTTGTAATGTGGAAAACATTCCAACTGAATATCGTTGCACCACCTCTTTAATAATCGAAAATTTCATAAAACTGATTTCCAAGTGTGTGTGTGTGTGTGTGTTTGGGAACGATTTACAATAATTCTTGTGCTTAGTCACTGAGAAAATGAGAATGGCAGGGCTTCTCTTCTTGATGTCCAGCCTCCAGCATGCTCTGGTTGTTTTCCGTCGTGCTTTGGCTGTGCGTGGACCTCGAAGATCACGATGCGCCGAAGCGTTATCTAAAGTAGAAAGCTTGCGCTGGAGGCGGGGCAGCTGAAAGACATCCCTGCCGTTCTCGCCCTGCCAGTGACCACAATTATTGGTTAGAGTGTTGGAATGCCTCTTTACTCCGGCAGATTCTTGCAGTGAACTAACGTGTGATCAAACTCATAGCTGATTGTTTCTTCTTTTTTTTTCTCTTTCTTTTCTCTTATCCACTAGCACTGAAGATTCACGTCAGCTCTGCGACCAAGCAGGTCCTGGACACTTTCAAGACATTTCACCTCGAGCTTCGAGGAGAAGTTGAACTTAAGGCGAGCACAGATTTTACTAAATTTTTGTGTCAGGTTCATTTGTTATGAATTCCTTATCAATTTTTATTTAAATCCTAGGAATGATCTTTAGGTTGACTGCTGGAATTTTGCGTCGTGTTGTGGGCTCAGAATTTCTAAAATACTTTTGGTAGTTGTCATTTCAATGTGTTGATGGATTATACGATTTGACATTTGAAGCGTTCTCTTCGCTTGCCGATCTGACGAGCTCGAACTCCAGAACTGTTTCTAGCGCACGTTAAACTGTTTGCTTTTTTTTTTTTTAAGTGGAGGAGTTATGATTTGGTTGAACAGGCGCAAGATGTTCGTTAATGCTTGTGCTTATGCACATGATTATGCTTATGCCATACGTGAGCGCTCCTACTGGTGTGAAATGGCTGGCGGCGACTCAACGGATTTGTCGGGTCGCTCTGCCCTATTTTTCCTCAAGGCCATCTCACCATATGCCACCTTGGCGCATGCTAAATCAATGGTCTGCATTCGGCGCTTTATAAGACCTAACGCAACGTCGCCACCAGCGGGTGGAGAAGTGCTATTCCAGCGGAAACCGGTTTAGCTACTTGGCCACAGCACTAGAAACGTTTCAGGCAATGGCTAAACAAGAAACAGTACCTATATGACAGCTCTAGAAAACGTTCTGCTAAGCACGGTGTAGTAAAACCAAACCTGGAAGTTGTAACGAATAATGAAAAAGGCAGAAATGTGGTATAAATACATCGAAAATGATCGAAGAAATACCGATGACGGACTGTTGGCAGCCTAAAATTGCAACATATTTTATAGCTTTGCTTGGGAGAAGAGCGTGTTGGTTCAAGTCAAGGATGAAGAAAGAATAAAACAATTAAAACTGGGACAATACAACACATCTTTTATAGCTTTCCGCTGATTTTTCGCCAGTTTCGACATATTCTTTTTTACAGCGGAGCTGTTAAGTGCTAGGTTCCCCAGAATCGTGTCCGGTACCAAACAAATGTCGACATAAAACTCTGGACAGCTACCGCCATCTATGAGCGACGGCGGCAACCAGACAACCGGCTTGCCGGCCTCACTCATAGAGGGCAGCCGCCTTTCCAGTCTTTCCAATTTGGTTTTCCCCAGAGTGGAGAGGCTGAATTTCTCTAGGCGTCGTCCTAGAGGTCGTCCTCGAAGTCGTCCTTGAGGTCGTCCTAGACGTGGACCTTGAGGTCGTCCTAGACGTCGACCTTGAGGTCGTCCTAGAGGTTGTTTGAGAGGTTGCCCTCAAGGCCGTCCTAGAAGTCATCCTTAAGGCCGCCCTAGTGGTCGTCCTAGAAGTCGTCCTTGAGGTTGTCCTAGACGTCGTCCCTGAGGTCGTCCTAGGCGTCGTCCTTGCGGTCGTCCTAGACGTCGTCATTGAGGTCGTCCTAGACGTCCCTGAGGTCGTCCTAGGCGTCGTCCTTGCGGTCGTCCTAGACGTCGTCATTGAGGTCGTCCTAGACGTCCCTGAGGTTGTCCTAGGCGTCGTCCTTGAGGTCGTCCTAGACGTCGTCATTGAGGTCGTCCTAGACGTCCCTGAGGTTGTCCTAGACGTCGTCCCTGAGGTCGTCCTAGGCGTCGTCCTTGCGGTCGTCCTAGACGTCGTCATTGAGGTCGTCCTAGACGTCCCTGAGGTCGTCCTAGGCGTCGTCCTTGCGGTCGTCCTAGACGTCGTCATTGAGGTCGTCCTAGACGTCCCTGAGGTCGTCCTAGGCGTCGTCCTTGCGGTCGTCCTAGACGTCGTCATTGAGGTCGTCCTAGACGTCCCTGAGGTCGTCCTAGGCGTCGTCCTTGCGGTCGTCCTAGACGTCGTCATTGAGGTCGTCCTAGACGTCCCTGAGGTTGTCCTAGGCGTCGTCCTTGAGGTCGTCCTAGACGTCGTTCCTCAGGTCGTCCTGGAGGTGGTCCTACAAGTCGTCCTTGAGGCCGTTCGAGATGTCGTCCTTGAGGTTGTTCTAGGCGTCGTCCTAGACGTCGTCCTCTAGGCATCGTCCTTGATGTCGTCCAAAAATCGTCCTAGAGGTCGTCCAAGAAGTCGTCCTTGAGGTCGTCCCACCATAGTACAGCTTCGCTGGACTTCCTTCTTCACCAGAGTGGAAAGGCTGAAAGTTTTGTAGAAGTGGCTTCCAAAGCTAGGAGCCTGCAAAGGGAGGCTTTCTTGTTTCAGAGAAACGAGCATAATGTTCACAAAAAAACTTACAAAAGTTTAAGCACTGCAAGCGCTCAGTTTTTTTTTTCGTTTTTTTTTACGCAGTTGCTTGACATAAAGGCTTTTCCGTTGCTTTTAGTGTTTTTTGCTTTTTCCTGTTTCTTTAATTTTTAGACAGCTTGGTCTTTTCTCTGTTTTCCTACCTCCCCGACCCCTTCCCCAACTCATAATAGCCAACCGAGGCAGGCCGCTTTGGTTAAAATTTGTTTTCTCCTCCTGCTTTTACCACACTTAGTCAACAGTTTTAAACCACCGATAACTCTCTTAAGTTTTATTCGACAGTGTTGTGCACCGCACAGACACCAAACGTCACCACAGAAATCTGTCGAGTCCTGTCCACTCACGCGTTATAAAGAGACACTAAAAAAACCTTTGGTATTTTTTTAAATATTTTTCTTGAATAATTAGCTTATAAGTTTCTGGCCTAGTGGTCGTGAAGGCGTTTAACATCAATTTATATACACAAACCCCAGGTTTCGAAATTTTCTTAATCTCGTCTATCATCCCTCGCTGCGCGACGCACTGTTTTTCGCATTTTTAAAGGAAATATATTTCTGCAGAAGTCAAAAACCTTTGGCTCGGATCAAGTATATTAGTGAACCCCGAAAAGTTCATATTTCTGCAGCGTCGGCGTTCTGAAGGTTTTCTCGCAGTCTGTAATTCCTGAAGAGGCTTACAAGCGAACTATAACAATCTCCTTTCGGTTACTAAAGAAAAAAATCAAATTAGTTACCTCTTCTGAAAGACTAATAAGAAGGATACGATCCCGCCAGCTTTCTCATTTGAAGGGTGAAAAATCAAGTGGTTGTATATAAAAAAAAGATGTGAAAAAAAAAACGAACGTAGGAGGCTGACTGGTAGCGGCTGTTGGCCCCTTTGAAGGAAGATGGCAGTCGATATTTACTTTCTGTTTTATATTATCATATGCATTTTTTTTATGTACACCTTTCGAAAATCGATGTAAGAATCGTAAAAGCGAAGTACACGCTATTGGTTTTCAGCTAACAGCACACTGGCGGTGAGAGCCGTATAAAGAAAAAGTTTGGTAAGTCATTGTAGTTAAAATTGCCACATTAATTAAAGAACGTAAACTCTAAAGGCCCGTTCACACTCTTGCGACCTTTTAAAACTGGAAGCCTTAAACCTCTTACAACGAGAGGACACACTGGCGCCAACTATTGGGTAGCAGTGTAAACTTGGCGGTCCGGCATATTTTCTATTTCTCTCGTATTTCTCTCGTGCATTATCCTTTCTTTCTTGGCTCGGAAAACTTTTGTCAACATTATAAAGGAGCCTTTCTTACAGGTATTACGCACATTTGACCTCGGAAATCCCGCAAAACCTTCGCTCTTGTGAAATGCAGTTCCAGGGTCACCGCATAGATGGCGCCAGAATGCCAGTGTTCCCTCGTCCTAACAAATTTTAAGACGTTTCAACCAAGTCTCGTCTCTCTCGGTATTACTCGGTTGCAAGAGTGTGAACGGGCCTTAAGAACTGCCTGCTCGTTTACATACCCGCAAATCCTGAAGAGCCAATCTCTGCAATCAACGAAATCAGCTCAGCGAATGATGAGGCGAAACATCCGTTTAGACCTAAAAACGAAGTCTGCGCTCTGACATTACGCAATGCAAAGCGCCAGGCTTGCACTGCGTAATGCCACAGCACAGTCTTAATTTTGAGGTCTAAACAGACGTTCCGCGTCATCATTCGCTGAGCTGATTTCCTAGATCGCCGAGATTGGCTCGTCCAAGGATTTGCGGGTAAGTAGACGCGCAGGCATTTCTGCATTTCTTAGAGTGTCGCTGAATAAGCCTGAAAGGGACATTTCTACTGAAGGCTCCTGTGAACCGCTGTCAGCATATTTATTTATTTATATGTCTGCGTGGCCAGCATTCGATATAAACCAATGCGGGAAATGCACCCAACAAATATTAGCAGCGACCTTTGTCTCCGAAGTCCTATGGCGCAAGAAATGCGGCATCTAAGGTCCGATATTTAAAATTGTTGAGAAGAAAATGAATTGTCGTTTCGGGACTGAAGAACTCTTTTTTTTGTGAATTTCCTTGCTACATTGAACAGGGAAACTGGGTGCAGAGGTCACGTGGCGTTAATTTCCCCGCTAAATTGAATACGAGAAACAAATTACTGTACAGGTCACGTGACGTCCCTTTTAAATTCAGTGGGAACGTGTATTGATGTGTGCGTCACGTGATTTCAGGACGCGTGACGTCAATTTTCATGCTACATTTATTGTTAGCCATACAATGCTAGAATCCCGAGCTACAAGCTCGGAATTCTAGCATTAAAAAATCACAATTAAAAGACAAGTATTTGTTCAGAATGTTGTAATACAAAACTTCAGGAAAGCAAGAACTGTCAAACTAACTGAGTGTTTTTCTAGAGACGCGTTGAGCTTGGTAAATTCCTGAGTGAATTGAGCAACGGGGACGACAGTCTACTTGCACACTAGTTATATTAAAATGCCAGCACGTTTGCGGGTTGGTATCATTTTAATTCTTGTCAAACCAAATCTAAAGATGTCACTGGCAACACTGTGAGTAAACAAAAAGCATGGAGAACGAGGTATCTTCTCTTCAAAATCTTGAGCCCCCCCCCCCCCCCCCCCTCGACCTTTCCGGTGTGGGCTATCTGGCTCCCACACTTAAATGAGTTTGAGACCACTAGCCTACACTCTACCAACGAGCGATGAGCAACCCGATGAAGCGAGAACCCGCAGAAAAAAATACTTCTTGTGGAGTCTTACAATTGATGTCACTGGTGAATGCCGTTCCGTAGTGATCCTTGAACTGCGCTGCAAACAAGCACTTCGTAGAGGCGATACAAGAGTTTATATGGGCAATAAACGTGGCGGATTATTCCCGCAGTGTGCGTCCCGTCAATCTCGTCGAGATTGGAAGTAACGTGCGCGCTACAAGCTCGGTTGCGGCCGAATCCGCCCATTTTGGCGGAGTGAGTTTTCTCGGGATCCGGTGCAGACCAGGGTGAACAGAGTAAAGAGCGAGGTCTCGTTCTGCTGTTTCGCGAAAAATAAAATATATTCGTGCAATTTTACTCTAGCCATGATCAGAAACCGAAACCGAAACGGTGGCAAAGCCGGACAACATTGTATCTTCGGCATCGTAGACAATTAGATGAGATTAATTACCGTCGCTAAAAAGTACTGTCGTGTTTTGTTTTTGTGCTAGTTTTATCAGTTGAGCATTTTTTACAGCTGTGGAATTTTTTCACTGTGCCACATTGCAGACCTTTGTTGGTTGATTGGCACAAATAAAGGCTTGATGATGATGATGATGATGATGATGATCGCTAAGCATGTACACCCACGTGATATACAAAAGGCACGTGATCTATCACGCGGAGATGCGCTTCGGAGTCATCGTCGCGTCGTCTGCAAAGCACGTGCCATCCCACGTCAATACGCACTGAACACACAAGCCGCGCTCAACAAGGCGATGGGCCTATCGGTAGGGTATCAATAGTCGAGCGCCGAGCCGGCCGAGCGCGTCACTCACGGCGCTAGCGCCACCCGTGCTCACCCCAAAAAAGAAAACGAAATTAAAAAAAAAACTGTGCATGCTTGATGACATCACGGACGTGCCGGGAGAAAGAATTTGGAGGAAGCGGAAATGCAGCCGGGCAGTGTTGTCTGGTCCGCACGTCTCATCCAAAACCAGCGGATTCGTGCTTGTTAAACTTTGACAGCGATTTTAATGAAATTCTAGGCGGAATTCCGTCGTAATATTTGCTGTGTGGGCTTTGTAGGTGCTAACAAAGAGAACTGTATTGTTTTGCACTACTGCAAAAGAAGCGGAGTTGCCCTTTAAGTGTGAACAGAATATAATACAAATGTATTCGAGGACATTTATGAAGAAAGAAGAAGTACTTGTGTGCAGCCATAGCCTCATCTATGCTGACAAAGCCTGGCAGATCACCACGAGACGCGGCCGCCGAAATTGAAAAGGTAGGACGGCAGACAACGGATGAGAGGAGAGCCATGTGACGGGCGCCCCGCTGCGGCGAGACGCCGAAGCACTGTTCTCCCGAGCAATGGAATGTCCGCTCGTGTTCCTCGCGTTCCTCGCGCGACCGCTTCTTTTCTCGTCGGGTTTGAAAAACATGTTTCGGGTCCTCGCCGCTGCAAGACCTGATTAGGTTCCCCTAGAGTTTCTCTATACTTCATCTTACCTTAGCGTGGACTAAATTCGAAGGTTATGCAAGCGCAAGCGGCTAGCTTTAACTGCCTTTACGGGAACACTCGCTGCACGAGCGCTCGTGCAGTCGCCGAGGCTTCATACAAAGCAACTAGCTCGCGCTTTTAGCACGCGTGGCTAACAATAGTCCATGCTAAGTTGAGACGAAGTATATATGCTCCAGTTGCGCATTTGTTTTCCCCGTGCCGCCACGCCGCTATTCGGCGAGATCGATCACGTGAGGAGCAAAGCATCCAGCGCCGTGCAGGAAAGCCACCGCTACGGTCGCTCCGCCGACGTTGCACGCGCCTCGGTGTATGTTCCCCTGCTTTCGCCTCCTTCTCCTCCTTTTCTGTTTTCCATGCGCGGCGGTGCGCGCGGTGCCGCTATTCGCCGAATTGAGTCATGTGACGAGCAAAGCATCCAGGATTGTGCAAGAAAGTTGGCACTACGGCCACCCACCGATGCTGAATGCGCAACTCTGCTACCGTAGGTAGCTATATACAGGAACTCTAGGTTCCCCCAGAAATGCTCTGTCCTGCCAGATCCTCGCGCTCCAAAACTGCGACCGGGTACTCTATGGCTCCGTCATCGAAATGCCAGGCTTTGTGAGTATAACGAAGGCTATGGTGCAGCTTATTTGGTGCTGTACCTGCGCGTATGCACGTGCTCCCGCGCCCCTCTCGCTGCACAGGAAGTTGTCGCTTGGCATAGTATCGTAGGAGGTATAGTGCAAGACAAAGTTTTGTCTCCGAGAAAGCGTTTGTGCGAACGAGCATTTTGCAAAATTATTTTCTCGCGTTCGAACCTTCTATACCACAGAATCTTACCACTGTTTTCAATGTTTATAGAGAGAGGGAGTGCTCAATAAACCCTTTACAAAGGCAGGCACCATCTAGTACCTGATGTGCCAATTATCCAAGCCCGGAATTGTCTGAGAAGGTGTTCGCGGCTCCAGCAAAGCTCAGGGCACTTAACGAAAAAACACTAAAATACCGGAACAGGGTATTTTCGTGATCTCTGCTAGTTTCTTGTGGCTTCCGTGATTACATGTTGTTGGTGGTTTTCGCGATGGGACAGCTGTCATGGGGACTCTGTCGTAACTGTAGCATCAGCTTGTTACCCAGATTGCTTTGAACGCAACCTACTTTTAACCGCGCGTGAACCAGACATTTAGCGTCTATCAACGTTCATTAGCATCGTGCAAGGACAGTAGGCAGTTCTTTCGTTGCTTCCTCGAAGAAAGTCAAGCCTCACGAACCTAGGTTACGTTAACGCATCGCCGCAGGTTCGAAAAAGCGGCAGATAAAATTCGGGGCAAACCATTTTGAGTTCAATGCTTGCTTGCATCATGCCCCAGCGTTGTGCGTTGAGCTGGCACGTGGCTCGGCGCGACCTGATTTAGACTGCCATATCTGACCGATAGTTGGCGTCCACTGTAGGTCACTGGAGTCGCGAATATTTTAGCCATGGCCTCCTCTATACTCACAAAGCCTGGCAGTTCGACGACGGAGTCATAGAGTGCCCGGTCGCAGATTTGGAGCGCGAGGATCTGGTAGCACAGAGCATCAAAGCGCCATTTCTCAGGGAACCTGGACGTCAGCGCACAGCTTTTACAGCGGCGAGGACCCGAAACACACTTTCGGGTCCTCGCGTCTCACCGCAGCGGCGAGACTTTGCGTTTCGGCGTCTCGTCGCAGCGGGGCGTCATTCACGTGGCTCTCCTCTCATCCGTGGTCTGCCGCTCCACTTTTTCCATTTCGGCGGCCGCTTCTCGTGTCGATCTGCCAGGCTTTGTCAGCATGTAGGAGGCTATGTCCGAGCATACATTAGATACGATGGTTCCGTCAGCGTTCGGCGTAAACTGGGCTCAATTCGTACCGAGAACGAGCTCTGCATCAGCGCTTGCCGACGACAAGAAAGAGCCAACCATGCGCTTCTTTCCCAAGAAATAATGACCGCCATTGTTGCTTGATTGACCTTCCAAAAATATATATTTTAGTTTTGTAATTGAGCTTTTTAATTTCGGTTTGCTTTACATTTTGCTTTCGCTCGCAGGGCAAAGGCCGCGTGACCACCTACTTCCTCCTGGGCGAAGGCGACGAAGCGCCCTGCCCGCCCCCAGCGCGGTCGCGCAGCTGCCCGCTTCCAAGAACGCCGAGTTCCTGCCGCCTCCAGCGGACCCGGGCACCGCCGTCGATCGCGTCACCAGGCACGAAGTCAAGCTGTAGTAGAGCTCGCTGTCCGCCGAGACGCGTGCACTGGACTGAGAACGCAGCCGTCTTCGATCGTCGCCTGTGTCCGCGATGACGACGACCATCACCCCGTTGTGTATATCGAGCACGGTAGCTGTTGCATTTACCCGACAACCACGTCTGCCGTGCGCCATAGTCAGCCGCGTTTTCTTCATCTAATATGTCCGGTCAAGTTCCTCCCCCGACGACAACAACAGCGGCATGCAGCAGCAGCAGCACCTCGTGATGATGTGCGACGCATGCAGCAGGTACTTCCACCGACACTCGCCGCTTTGTTCGTCCTCCACGGAGAAGATTCAGGTTGTGCCACGGGAGGCTGGTTTGTTACGTTTTAGGTGTGTACCCCGGAACCTGGAAAACTCTCGAAGTGTGCGGGCTGCGAGGAAAAAATTTACCCTCTTGTAAGAAGAAAGATGAAGGTATATATTGATGGAGGTCTCGGTTAACAGCAAAGAAAAGTATATTATAGTCGGTGACAGAGAAAACAAAAAACAGTATAAGCTCTATCTCCAAGTCATGCACTATGTATTCTACCGGGCCTTGACAACGCCTGAGATGAAGCGTTATCGAAGGCAGGAAGCTCGCACTGGGGGCGGAGCATCTACTGAATTCTTAACCTGTCACTGGCTATATCCTTCGTTTCAGCTCTGGTACAAACGCAGCCGACACTACGAGTTGTTGGGACCAATCAGAGATCGTCAAAAGCGTACCATCGTGGTGTTCGTCATGTTTATGCACGTATGCCATCATCTCTGATCCAAGCAGAAACGGGAAAAAATCCTAGTGACTTGCGCTTCTGGCGCTACTTGATTGGTCCCATTACGTCGTAGAGTCGGCTGCGCTTGGACATAGGCTGAAATGATGTACAGCTGGTTATACCTTGAAGAGCTGCGCTACCAAAGGGCCCGTTATGTCGCCTGTTGCATGGATCTGGGTGGAAATCAGAGCGGTTCATATTTAATCGTTTTACTTTTTTTGGCGAAGTGGGCGTACAGTATGGAAATCTACCTGAATTTATTCAGAAATAAATTCTTCCACTTAGATTTCGGCTCGTCTCATGATGACTGGTAGCATTTCGTGTGCCGCTACAGGTGAGATGCAACAGCGATCACTAAGCTGAAGTGTATGCATCTTTCCAAGCCCCTCGCACCCCTGCCCGACCTTCCCTCGAAGTTTTGTGAGCACCAGGCTCTTGTGAGACGAAAGAGAGTCACTACGGTCGGCCAACAGCTTCAGAAACGTAGGACGTGGCATGCGCCGAGCGCCTTATCGTCGCTCCGAAGCCAACGAGAATGCTGAATTAGCCGGTAAGCACGCCGAATATCGAACCACGAAGCAAGAAGCGTGAAAACCGTTTTGTTCCTTAAACTCTTCGTGATCCCATAGTCGCGACTTTGATCGATTGATTGTGCGTGACCCATTCAATACGAAAGTCTTCGTGGGGTCCAACCAAACGCAAGCAAACTCCTAATCACGCGTATTGTATAGAGAGCGCACTTTAGTGCTCCAAAACGAGCATCGGAATTCGCTGTAAGATATTTAGGCACTGACGGTATCATCAAATCGATAACAACAGACCTATATAGCGATTTTTTTCCCTATTTATTTTACAAGGGTGTTGCGATATTACGCTGGTATACGCTCTCAATAAGTTTAGATAAGAATTTTTTTTTTTGTAATGAGTTGGAAGTGCGAAACCAGAATGAAGTTATATCACCTCTCGGCACGTGGGTCGAAATGCCCCCCTCATCCCTCTTATTGGCTGGCGCAAGTGGATTGAGCTTATCTTTCAACTCAAACGTTTGACGTGCGTCATATCAAAATTCGAAAAGGCAATTTTTATGCACAAACTAGCCGTATAAGGCAGGAAGTAACACTGCTTTAGAGTTCTTGCTTCACAAAAAATTCAATGTTAGAGCGCACAATAGCATTAGTTAATTATTCAATCAAGTAGCTATTCGTCCAAAGTCACTGGAGCTACGACAGGGTGCCGACAACGGAGTCAGCAATGTGTATGCATGCAAGTATTGGGCCTCTGAATACAGTGTAATTACTATGACAATAATAATAAACTTTCGAAAGTGAAGGTTCCGGGTTCACTCCAGAACGCATTCCGAGCTTTCAATTCTACGAAAAAATCACAACGAGAAAGACAGCACAAACCAATCAGGAAGCTGGTATTGCCACCTTGTACCAGTTTGAAGGATGCCGTTTCAATAATGTTAAAAATCTGTTCGTCTTTAATTATTTTTACAAGCGAGAAATCAAAATGTAATGTTATAAAGAGGTGTAGTGTTAAGTAGACAAATATAATCAACACGTTTCAATGTGTACACTAAACAAACATCAACTAATATTCTGGAAAAAAACGAAATCCAAAAGCGAATAAATGTAGGAGGATATTACGCCAAAAGCTCTTCCATGAATTACTGCTGCGTTCTAATCAGCACGTCATTGTTCACAAAGGAAATCTGAAGCAAATATTTTATTCTCTGAAAACACGATACCATAGAAAGCCATTGCTTGTAAGAAATGAGAGAGTTTTAGAATAGGGGCCCCAATGCTTTGGGTCTTCCGAGCAGCTTGAGTGTCGCTGCCCAAGCGCAGTGCTCCCGCGCATGCGCCCTACGCCTCCCAAGCTGCTTGCGGACATTCTTGGGTAAGTTAGTTTAAAAAATGTAGTTCGTAACAAAAAAGAAGTAGCGAAGGTACCGTTACAGCTAACACACTGAAAAAAGTAACTCGTTAAAGATACAGTTACTTTGGAAAAAGTATGGGCGTTGTTTCTTAGTTACCTTTCCGTGCTATCTGCATAACGACAACCAGGTTTTTCGCGTCACATTCACACCTGACTAGAGCCGGGTTCTGTATAGCCGGGCTGTGACTCAAGTATACCCAAGTTGGCGCAAGGCGAACATGATACTCGAAATGTCACAACACATAATTTGGAAAGTCCAAGGAAAGGCGCGATCATAATCCTCCAGAAACTGTGAAATATAATGACAAACGTAACGTCATTACCTAATATAATAATAATAATAATAATAATAATAATAATAATAATAAACTTGTATTCAGGACACACTTATGAAAGCGTACAAGAGTGCGGGGGCAATCAAAGCCAACAAATGGCTTGTGTAATGCCGCCCAAAAAACTACAGAAAAAAAGATTGAAAGGTCCGTGAACAAAGCAATGTAAAGTTCGTCACACACACATCAGTAGAACAAAATGAAAAAGTTTAGAATGTATAAAACTGGATCAGTAATTATGCACATACACACACATACTAACAAATAATAATAATAAGAAGAAGAAGAAGAAGGAGAAAGTAATTCTTGAAGTAATCCTTGAAAGTAATCCTTGAAGTAATTCTTCACCACAGATACATGTGTGAATGGGAGGCCAGAAAAAAGCCTCATGAACGCAGCTTGACGAAGCTCCGGACCCCTATTGAGCAGCTACGACACAACACATAATATTTATTTACAATGAACATTTCATTTTTTTTTACGTTTATAAAGGAGCATAAATAACGTCAAGCATGATCTAGATTTAAAAAAAAAAAACACAATTCGAGGATATTATTTTTCGAAAGCTGTATAACATCTATATTTCAAATAAAATATTCATTTTATAAAATAGGTAACGTGCAGCTTATTTTCTGCTTACCATAATAGACCCTTTCCGGAATTCTGTCTGGCCACTTCGATCACTATCATCATCTGAAAATTGGCAAATGTGCTGTACCATAGCCTCCTCTAAACTCATAAAACCTGGCAGTTTGACGACGCAGCCATAGAGTGCCCGGTCGCCGATCTGGAGCGCGAGAATCTGGTAGCAGTGAGCATTTCTTGGTATTCAGCGCACAGCTTTTGCAGCGGCGAGGACCTGAAACATGGTTTTCAAACCCGACGAGAAAAGAAGCGGTAGCGCGAGGAACGCGAGGAGCACGAGCGGGCATTCCATCGCTCGAGAGAAGTGTGTTTCGGCGTCTCGCCGCAGCGGGGCGCCCTTAAAAATGCCTCTCCCAGAGCCGTATATTAGGAGAGTTTGGACAATAGGCGGAGCAAAGGCCGCCGCCAGCGCCGAAGATTCCCCCACGCTTAGAGCGTAAACTAAATTTGTGACACAGCGTCGACCAATCAGGAGACCTCTACTCCGTCTGCAGTGAAGACAAAGGCACAGGCGCGTGAGCCTAGCTCAGCGAAACGCTTTTGTTTGTGCGAGACCTCGTGCATAGGAGGCACTTTCCAAAGCCACGCGCTCGCGCCCATGCCTTTGTCTGCACTGCTAGAACAGCGTCCTGACACTGGCTGAAAGAAAACAGTGCAAAGGGTGGGGTGCGCGAGCGTCTTGAGACGCGGAGTTCCGCTCGGCACGGCTCAAATTATACTTCGTTTCACTTTATCGGCGAGCGAAGCCAAAGCTAGAAGCGCGAGACCAGCGCTTTTTGCATTTCTCCCCAGCTCGCGCGCTCGAGCAAAGCCAGAACGCACGGAGCTTCCGTGCTCGCGCTTCCAGTTTTGCCTTCGCTCGCACATAAGGTGAAACGAAGTATAGTCGTGTCCCATATTTAGATCACACGACCACCGCTAGGGGCTGTTTCGCGGCCTGTGGTTGGCCCCGAGATGCTCGCCTATCCAAACCAATGTATGGCCAAACTCTCTCAATAAACGGCTCTGGCCTCTCCTAGAGTGCCTTCATACACACGCGCGCTTTTGCTTGAGTGGTGACATCTCAGCCATATTTACGCCTCAATCCTTTTTTATGCATTTTGAAGTGCGCGCAATCCGGTGTCACTCAGCTCGAGCGCATAGCTTTGGCTAATGCATAGACGCCATTTTCGCGCCCAAGTCCCGCACCGAGTGCGCGAGCGTCACGCGCTAAGAGATTCAGTGCAACAATGGATGTCTTCACCCTGAGACAGACAGACATGTAGGCACCCTAGCCTCTCCTCTCATCCGTTGTCTGTCGTTCTACCTTTTTCACTTTCGGTGACTGCGTCTCGTGGCGATCTGCCAAGCTTTGTTAGTATAGAGGAGCCTAAGGGCGGCCTTCTGTTTACTGATGAAGGAAGAAGGTGAAGATGCTCCTAAGCTTATGGTTCGAGGACTACACATTCTAGACATTAGTGCGACGTGAAGCAGAAATTGGATGCAAGAGTTGCGTAACGTTCATTTCTAGCTCGAGCCCAGTCAACATGTTAGTAGCAAACACTCGGCTTCAAGGTTCCATGATGTGCAAAACTTCATTAAAGGGCAACTCCGGTCCATACTTTCGATTTTGGGATTATGTCTGTTTTTAGTGCAGCCAGCGTCCCTGAATCGCAAGGTGTAATTTTTTCTCGTTATTGTGCGTAGTTTTAAAGATATCGACGCCTCAAAGTTCTGTTTGGGGCGCGGCCGACAAAACCGGAACTAGCCGCTCGAGGCCCCGACAACACTGGAAATCGTGGACGTGACGTCAGGATCGTTCTCGTTCAACGACTCTGCAGGCCAAGCGACCTACCTCTGTTGCGCTAGCCGTCTAAAGATAGAAGGTAAGCTGATTTTGTTTTCATTCTGTATACGTGGTAGTTATCCAGCATATGTAGCAAGAGTTAGTGCCTAAACCCAAAAGCTAGCGACTGGAAAACCTGTCACCTCGTTCGGTGCCGTACTCGGCGGCCGCCGCTGTGCGTGCACTATGCCGTACTCGTCGCTTGTATACCCAAAAGCTGAGCGACTGGAAAATGAGTGAACTCGTTCGGTGCCGTACTCGCGGCTGTCGCTTTGTGTGCTGTGCCCCGTACTCGTCGCTAGGCCTAAATTGTCATTGGGGCTCCGTGGATGGAGCCGCGTTGCTCCACACCGCGCTGCCAGTGACGTACAGTACTGGGGGCCCTCTCGCTTTCGAGCTGCGGTTCATTCCCAGACACGAAGCTTTGAGGCTCTCCGGCGCGGGCCGCGGTGCCCGAACAGACGTGTGCTGAGCTGTACACGTCTGTTTTTTGTTATTTTTTCCCTCAGCCGCGTAAAAGCCGAATTGGTAAGCTGCGACACTAATTTACCACATAAGCCGCAAGCACCCAACACCCATAGGTTTCGTTCGTAACTTTCCGGCGAAAAATGATCGGAGCAGAGCTTCTATCTGGGGTCGGCGTCCAAGTCTTTCCAAAGTCCAATCGTGGAACTGCGTTCACCCACGCCTTCTCCAATTTTCGATCCGTTGGAAACTTATGAAAAAGCACCTCCGGGTTGCGCAGCGGGTTGTTTGAGCAGTCCACAGCGCTACAAGTTGCACTCGGCATCTTCCGAAGAACAGCTGGGCAGTCTTGGGCGCACCGAGTCGCTCGCTAAAACGAGTCTCGAAGTCCTCAGAGGCAAATAAACGAAAGGCTATACCGAAGCTACACGGGCTACAGATAGAAGCAACGACTAAACACGCAATCAAAAGCCGAAGTAGCGGTGGTAGCGGCACAAAGAAGCGCGAAGCGCGCGCAACAGGTGCGCCCGTCCGGACCGGAGTAAAAAAGAGAACGATAGTGACGTCACCGCCCAATGTTGCTTTAGTGATCGGCAACCCGCTGGCCGCCCGCTAAGGAGCAGCGGCTCGCGGCGGGTCGCATTTTTATTATCGGCATTAGTTGAAAACGCGGCGTCGACCGGACGTAATTTTTTGGCTGGGGTCGTATTTTGTGTCACTACAACGATACCAGTAATTTATTTCATTTGAGTTTTGGCCGGAGTTGCCCTTTAAGGCGTCTATGTGGGTTGGTCCTTCGTTCTGACTGGTTGGTTTTTTCGTCATCGACGCAGAAAAAGATGGAAAAAGAACTGTACAGTGAAGCGCACATTGTCGTTTACATTTGATTTCCGAAAGTCACGGTGCCCCATAATATACTGCAGACCACAAGTTCATTGCCGCCATAAGTACGGTAAAAGTTAAACTACCATTTGAGTCACCAGATGGCACTGAATTCTAGAAAGGGTCTATTGGTTCGGCATTTCAGAATCTGCCAAGGCTGGTGATGTCTGGATGAGTGATAGTAACGTTTTTCCTTTTAAGTCAGCAAGTTCAAAGATTATATCGTTCCGTCCATACGCCACATACTTATACGAGATTGTTAATCGATCATCATTCATTTGGTGTATGCTAAGAATTCAGAAGAATTTGAACAACGGTTGTGTTCGATGTATGTAAGGAACATTTGGAATTATTATTTTTCTGGAGTAATTGTATCGCATTTAAATTTGACATGGATGTATTTCCCCAGACGAAGTTACAATAGCACAACTGGGAATAGAATAACGAATTATATACCACCCTTTTTACACCCGTGAGAAGATCATAGCAATGTTTATTTATAATTCCTATTACTTTTCCTGGTTTGGCGCAAAGGCATTTAGTGTAATCATTCCATAGCAAGTTTTCAGAAAAAAAAACTTCAAGGGTTTTAATACTATGTACAAACTCAATATTTAAAGTTCCAAAGTTGAGGAATTTGGAAAGTCTTTCCCTTGAGCGACGTGGTCGGAACAGGGCCGTAACCAGGGGGGGGGGTTAGGGGGTTCTGACCCCCCCGAAAAATATTTTATAGTATAGTGCGTGGTACATGGTCGGTGCATTTGCAGCCAGCCGATTTTAATCTCCACCTCTGCGCACGCGCAGTGGCGCCGGTCGGCTACCGGGTACCAAACCGGGACCGGTTCTCCGGTTTGCTATGACTCTCCATTATATGCCACTGATGCACATCATTCATAGGCGAAAATAAGACAATAGACATTTTCAAAATGGCCGCCGTTGTCCCCCGAAAACCCCCCCCCCCCGAAATTTTTTTCTGGGTACGGCCCTGGGTCGGAACATGACTGCTTTTGTTTTTGACACATTTATATTTAAGCAATATATTTCTGACCATGCTTTTAATTTTAAAAGAAATGCATTGGCTTTATTTCATAGGCTCTGCTCACAACTATCTGAAAAAATATGCTAGTGTCATCCGCATAGATGATATATTTTCAGCTTTGATCAATCTTTACTAAGTCATTAATATATACAGGGTGTTTCACAAAAAGTGGACATATTCGATATTGCGAAAACTACGCGTCACAAAAAAAAGAGCTTGTGTCGTTTTGTTCCAGGGCTAGGAGTTTATTTAGTAAAATGATCACAAAGTCCGGGATAATTAGATTTTTCATTATTTTTGCGTAATTAACTTCTTTAATATTGTGTTTAAGGGCATGGTTTCAATTAGAAAATTGCTCAACATTATCGAAAAACACTAAATCAACAAATTTCATAACTTAAAAGGCATGCGCAGCATTCTGCGGCTTTCTGAAGAACCGCGCAATTTTAACGGGTTATTAAGTTTGGCCTGCAATCGGAGCGCATCTCGGCCCGACGGCACCGCGCCCCGTGGAGAAATAGTGCAACCAGCCTCTGCTGCGCTGTCCCCGAGCAACACAGCAGAGGCTGGTTGCACTATTTCTCCACGGGGTGTGGTGCCGTCGGTGCCGAGAAGCACTCCGATTGCAAACCGAAACTTCAAAAACCATCGTAGTTGTGCGCTTCTTCAGCAAGCCTAAAAATGCTTCGCGTGCCTTCTATCGTTCTGCAATTTGTTAATTTAGTGTTTTTCGATGATGCTGAGCAATTTTCTCATTGAAACAATGCCCTTAAACACAACAATAAAAAAGTTAATTACGCAAAAATAATTAACAATTTGATTGTCCGGGACTTTAATAATTTTCCGAAATAGGCCCCTGGCCGAGGACCAAAACGACACAAGCCTTTTTTGGTGTGATTCGTAGTTTCCGCAATATCGAATTTGTCCACCTTTCGTCAAACCCCCTGTAGTAAAAAAAAGGAGCCCTAAGATACTGCCTTGTGGGACTCGTGACGATATATTTGAAAGGGTCGATCTTTGCTCAATAATTACAACGAACGGAGAGCGATATTGTAGATTTGATCTACGTGCAAGCGGAAGATCGTGGATTCCATAAGCAAACCGTTTTTTATTGCCAAATAGTGCGACTACAGCGCTACTTCAAAAAAATTTATAAAACTGTGCACTTACGAAAAACATTTTTAAAAAAGGAACGCGTTAAGGCCCGTTCACTCTCTTGCAACCGAGTACGACCGAGAGAGGCGAGACCTGTTGAAGCCTCTTAAAATTTCTTAGGACGAGAGAACACACCGGCACCCTGGCGCCATCTACGCGGTGACCCTGGAACTGCATTTCACAAGACCGAAGGTTTTGCGGGCTTTCCGAGGTCAAATGTGCGTAATACGTATAAAAAAGGCTCGTTTATAACGTTGACAAAAGTTTTTTGAGCCAGGGAGAAAGGATAATGCGCGAGAGAAATAGAAAATATCTCGGACCACCAAGTTTACACTGCTACCCAACAGATGGCGCCAGTGTGTCCTCTCGTTGTAAGGTATGTTAAGAGGTTCTGTAGAGACCGGCGACCGTCGAGGCCAGAGAGGAACGAACACACACGCGCCTGGTCCGGGTGGAACGAAACGAGTAACCTCGTCTGCCTCTTTACTCTCTCATATATATACAACCTAATGGTAGCGACACCTACCACAACATCCCCTTTCTCAGAGACATCCCTTGTGGATGAACAAATCAGGACACACGACCTCACTACAAGTTCAGTCTCTTTGGAGCTACTACTCGACGGCCAGATCTCGTGCGTCGAGGAATGTGGATCCACACATTCGCTGGTGCCTGACTTGCATCAGCTCTCGGACTTGCCCTTGGCTCTGCGAGAGCTTCCTCGACAGAAGGCTGCGGAGAGGGAGCTGTAACCAGTCTTTGTTCATAATCTTGGGGTTGCAGGCCATTGGCTCCATTGGCGGCAGGAACCGGCAGAACCGGAGCTGGCAGGACGGGAACTGGCTCCGTAGGTTGGCTCTCGAAAGGAACGGCGCCGATTTCTCTGCAACACGCCCCGCGGAGTTTCGACGACGTGACAGCGTGGGAGTTGCGCTCGGCTAAGCACCTGAGCAGGGCACTGTGCGTCGGTCACGCACACTCAGGTGAAAGTTCCCTGAGCTCTGCACTCCGTGACGGCGGTTGAAGTCGGAAGCTTGGCGTCGCTTCGCCGCGCTGTCCCACTCCAGAAAGACCTGTGACTTCGCGGCCATGCTGGCTGGAGTTTATCGGCAGCCTGGGGTACTTGAGTCCGGAGCTGTCGACCCATTAGCAGCTGAGCAGGGCTAAAACCCAAGATGCCTGGAGTATCTCTATAGACGAGAAGTGACAAGAACGGATCGTCGCCTTTAACCAAGAGGTCCTTCACTGTCCGGACTGTGCACTCCACTTGTCCGTTTGACTGTGGAAATCCAGGACTGCTAGTGACGTGCTTAAATCCGTAGTGTTCCGCGAATCTGGCGAAGTCGTGGGAGGCAAACTGTGGTCCGTTGTCACTTCGAAGTACCTCAGGGATCCCGAAATGCGCCATGACACTTTTTACTGCAGAGATAACGGCTTGACTTGATGTGCTTCGTAGTGTCATTACTTCGGGATAACGTGAGTGATAGTCCACCAACAGTAGAAAATCTTCGCCGTTCAAGTGGAATAAATCGACTCCTACCTGTCGCCAAGGTAGCTCTTTAGAGGCGACGTCATGAGAGGTTCAGCCAGCTGTACCCTCGTAGATGCGCAGCGCTCGTACTTCTCGACCATGGTTTTGATTTGATCGCCGATACCGGGCCACCACACCGAGTCTCGATCCCGTGCCTTGCATCGGCTCACTCCTTGGTGTCCCTCGTGAATGGCCTGCAGAACCTCGGGTCGCAGCGATGCAGGAATCACGAGGCGTCCTCCTTTAAAAAGCACACCATCACAAACGGTTACTTCTCCGCTGTAGTTCCAGTACTTCATTAGGTGACACAGAACCTTGGTCTTCTGAGGCCAACCTTGGTCGCAGAACTTTGCCAGTGCTGTGCACTCGCCATCTGTTGACTGTTGTCGACGGACCACCTCGAGGCTGACGTGCGCATCTTCTTGGATTGCGTGAACCACGCTCAGGACGTAGAGCTCTAGGCTGTCGCAGGTTGACGAAGCTGCTCGGCCCAACGGCGCTCGGGACAGGGTGTCGGCCGTTGCCAGGAGCTCCCCAGGAACGTATAAGATCTGCTACTGATACCGCATCAACGTGATCCTCAGTCGCTGAACTCGTGGAGGAAGAACGTCTACGTCCATGTCGCCAAGCAACGCAGTCAAGGGCTGGTGATCGGTTTCCACCGTAAACCGCAGTCCCCGGACGTACTCATCGAAGCGACACACGGCCCATGTCACTGCCAAATTCTCCTTTTCGGTCTGGCTGTACCTCAGCTCGGTCGCAGTAAGTGACCATGAGGCAAAGGCCACCACCCGACGCTCGCCTGACGGTTGGTCCTGGAGCAGCACTGCGCCGAGACCGAAAGAGCTCGAGTCAGCAGACACTATGGTCGGGTGCTCCGGATTGTAGCAAGCCATACAAATGTCGGAAGAGAGCATAGTCTTCAACTTCAATCAAATCAATCAAATCTTTTTTATTCTCCAGAAATTCTGGAGGGGAGCCTAGGCAAAAAGCTGTTCAAGAACAGCTTGACTGGGCTCAGGCTCCCCCGTTTACAGGCAGCAGCATTCAATAGAGAAACAAAAAAATGGATACACAGTACGCACACATATAGATACATGAAAATAAATACTACAATTCATTTAAAAATTGAAAATACAACGAAACCCAACTAAATAAAATACGACAAGATGTCTTTCTTGATAGCCGAATACAGATACATGAAAATAAATACTACAATTCATTTAAAAAATTGCAAAATACAGCAATAACCAACTAAATAAAATACGACAAGATGTCTTTCTTGCTAGCCGAATATATATCTATGTTCTTGGTGAGACATGTATTTAACAAAGATGGAAGAATATGGCGCAGGGATTGCAGATTATAGTTTGTACGTGACCGAGGGATAGCCCAAAACTCTGTACGACGTGTGCTGACGATGCTGAGGTTTTCAGTTAATTGCGAAATACGGTATAAGAATTCAATAACTGATGCCGGTGCAAAACGAATGGAACACATCAGGCGGTATTCATACAAATGCTTAATAGGAAGGATATTATACTTAGTAAACAGAGGTTCAGTGTGATCAAAATAATGTACTTCCGCAATGTGTCGTAAGACCTTTTTCTGGAGCAAAAATAATTTATTTATATTTGTTTTAGTTGTAGTAGCCCAGATGAGATGACAGTAATTCAAATGGGACTGAAATAATGCGTGAAATATTTTTAACTTAATATGAAGTGGCAAAATACCACGACAACGAGCAAATACACCGACAATACGAGACAGTTTAGAAATCAAAAAGTTTACATGAGCGTCCCAGCTCACATGTTCCGAAAAGTATACACCTAATATTTTGTGCTGGTTAACGATTTCTATTTGCGAATTGCCAAGTAGAATTGGGCTATGAGTTAAGATAGACTTATTTACAGATCTAAAAATAATTGCTTTGCATTTCTTCGCATTAATCCTGAGCGCGTTAGCCTCCGACCATAAAAAGAAGTTCTGAAGAACAGAATTTGCGCGACATATTAATTCGTCGGCACTATCCGCAGAAAAAAAAGGCTTGTATCATCGGCATAAACGATGAACTGTGCTTGGTTATCAACGCTTACAATGTCGTTGATGTAAGCATTAAACAGAAAGGACCCAAGTATATTTCCTTGAGGTACCCCACAAGGAACGTCTTGAAAAGTGGAAGCATGATTATTAATGACAACAGACTGTTTACGATCTTTTAAGTATGACTCAATTAGCTTATGGGGTACGCCACGAACACCATAGTAGTCTAGTTTTGCCAGCAATGTGTTATGATTTAACACGTCAAAAGCTTTAGAAAAGTCGATGAACACGCCTAATGTAAGCAACCTTTTTTCTATACCTTGTAATATAATTTCTTTTTGCAGCAGTAGAGCTGTCTCGGTGGATTTACCTTTCCTAAATCCAAATTGAAATTCTGTTAATACAGACTGTTTAATAAAAAAGTCATTGAGGCGCATAAAGATAATTTTCTTAAGTGCTTTAGAAAACATAGGTAGCACCGATATAGGCCTGTAGTTGGTGACAACGTTTGAGTCACCACCTTTATGTATTACTGAAACTTTAGCCAATTTCATATTAGTGGGAAATTTACCTGACGATAAGGACAGGTTATATATGTGTGTTAGGCAGGGTACGATGATATCCACCACGAATTTGACAGGTTTCAATTGTAGTTCATCAACATCTGTGCTTTTACTGTTCTTAAGTCCTAGAAAAATGTTAAATATCTCTTGGTCGTCAGTTGGGGCTAGAATAAAGGTATGGCTACTACGCGTAAGCTTCAAAATGGCATCGTCATTATAAGGTTTGGGCTGCAGATTTAGAAAACCCGTGTTGAAATATTCCGCCAAAGGCACACCAGACATAACTTGGCCATCAATTTTTAATTCGCCTATGCGAGGAGGAATCTTACTACGATTCAGGACTTCGTTAATCATTTTCCATACAATATCAAGGCGTTTTTTAGCAGCATCCTCGAACATACGCTTATAGTACAACGTCTTCGCTTTCCGGAGTTCAGACGTTAGGACGTTCCGAAATTTGTTTGAAAGTTAACAGTTTGTTGTTATCTCTCGATGTGAGAAACGATTTGTATAGGCGGGCTTTCTTTTGCATCATTTTGATGTGTATGGGTGTCACCCAAGGTTTTCTTATTTTATTGGTCACAGTTATAGTTTTAAATGGAAAATGTAAATTGTAAAGTCTTTGAAAATCATTTAAAAACTCGATATACGCATCATCCACATCCAGCTTAGAGTGAACTGAGCTCCAATTATGGTCCAAAACTGCATTTCTGAATGCCAGCAGGCAACTATCTGACATGTTCCTGAAGGTGACCGTAGCCTTTGCAACCTTTCTTTCCAGGTCATGATTAAACAGAGACAAAAAAATCGGAAGATGATCACTAATATCAGCACACATGGTTCCAGAAGCGTGTAGTTTTGTAATGCAATTCGTGATGAAAAGATCAATTGCATTAGATGTGGTGTGGGTGATCCTAGTAGCTGACGTAATTAAATTAACAAACCCATTTGAGCTGAGCACATTGGTGAGCTCAATAGTTTGAGAAGAATCATCTAGAACGTTAACGTTGAAGTCTCCTCCCATAACTACGCTAAACTTGTTAATCAAAGCATGTTCAAAAAAGTGATCGAGAAAAGCGATAAATTTTCCAAAGTCACCCGATGGTGGGCGATACAAAACAGTTACGATGCGGTTTTCTAATTTTAGGCTTAAAACCTCGTAGTCACTTGTTAGTCCTGAAAAAGTGTTCAACAGCTCGCATTTAACTTGAAGAAGGCGCCTGTTGGCTTGGTCCCCAGAATCACAATCTCTTCTTGCTCAGCAGTTCTCGAATAGGTGCTGTGACGTCCGACAGATCTGGCAAAAACCTACCTACGTGGTTGACCATGCCTAACAGTCTGCGGACACCTCTGACGTCGACCGGTGGTTCCATCTGCTGTACAGCCTCCACCTTCTCGGGGTCTGGCATGATACCATTCTGGCTGACGACCACGCCAAGGAACTTTACACTGGTGCCGCCAAACTTACATTTGAACCAGTTCAGAGTCAGACCTGCTTTCTTTAAGCGGTCGAGAACCTCTGTGAGACGCTTGTCGTGTTCCAAACGATCTCGGCCGAAAATGAGAATATCATCAATCACATTGACAACTCCAGCTTGGCCCTCCAGGATGTACGACATCTTTCGTTGAAAATATTCTGGCGCTGAGGTAATCCCTAAAGGCAACCGACAAAAGCAGAACCGACCGATCGGGGTAAGGAACGTTGTGAGTTCTGGGACTCACTTGACAGCTTCACTTGGTGAAAACTCGACGTGGCGTCGAGCTTGAAGAAGACTCGCGCCTCGCCCAGAAGTACAAGCATTTGATCCACTGTCGGCAGGATGTGACGTTCACGCAGCACTGCCCGGTTCAGTCGAGTCTCAGGTCCACGCATATGCGGTAGCTTCCGAAGCTTTCGGCACCACTACGATGCCTGCGCACCACGGTGTCGGTTTGGTTACTCTTCGGATAACGCCTTGGGACTCCATCTTGTCTAGTTCAGACTTCATGACATCGCGTAGCGGGATGGGGACCCTTCGCGGAACGTGCAGCGAGTACGGTACCGCGTTCGGCTGAAGACGAATTGTGTACTGCTCCCGAAGTTCCCCGAGACCCTGAAAGAACTGTGTCGACGAAGTCCCGTCGAGCTTACTAGGACAGCTTTCGGTAGAAGACTCCGGAAGGTGATCCACAAACTTGACCACGCCCAACGCCTCAATTGCCGGAAATCCCAGCAAGGGAACAACTTGCGAACGCACCACGTAGAGCTTCTGCTTGACGCGCTTGGTTTTCCATTCCAAGGCCGCGATGAACGTTCCTAACACGTCCAACGGTTGACCGGCGGGTCCTGTCAACTCCCCTTCTGGGGGCTCCAGGCGAGCTGGTATCCCCGAAAACGTACTGGCGACGATGGTGACCTCCGCTCCGCTGTCAACCTTGAAGCTCAGCAGTGCGTCGTTGACCTTCACGTCTACAAATCTCGCCCTTGCCTTGGGCGGAGAGCGGACGGCCCCAAGCTCCAGCGAAGCCAACTTGTTCTTGGCGCGGCAGACAGCTGCGAAGTGGCCCTTCTTGTGGCACTTGTTGCATTGCGCACGGTTAGCAGGGCACTCTGGGCGCGGATGCGGAGAACGTTGGCAAAAGCCGCATGAAGATGCACTCGCTGCGTTGCCGCTTGCTTGCTTCGGCCTAGGCAGGCGGTCCTTCAGAACTTTCGCCGCGTCAATGTTTAACGCTTTGCTTCTGCTGAAGCTGCCATGGCTGTGGATGCCGACGAGTCCCGCAGCTTCCGTTCCCTCTCTGCGTCCTCGTATTGGCGAACTTGAATGAGTGCTTCGTCCAACGTAAGCTTCGTGTTTCGGCACAGTCTGTCCCCTTCGGCCATGGCGGTCTCCTCCGAGGCTGGTGCTGGCGCTTGAAAAGAGAAAAGGCGCTAGTGTAAGATATGAGGGCCGAGTGTTGGAAAAGAATAAGGAAAGTATATTTACATTAAAGGTACACATTAAGTAGTAGGGCTAAGAGCGAGTTGATGGTGGCTGGCTTGACTGGCTGAAGGTTCGATAGGCATCAGACAGGCACCAGACTGGAACGCACGAGCGGTCCGGGCCGGGCACGAGGGCGGCTTCTTTGTCTATTGTCACCAGGCACGCTCATTTGGGGCGCGTCAAGGTAATAGAAAGAAGAAAAGGAGACGTAGGATACCACGCGCTCACACTAGCCGCTCACTTCTGACACCATGTAGAGACCTGCGACCGTCGAGGCCAGAGAGGAACGAACACACACACGCGCCTGGTCCGGGTGGAACGAAACGAGTAACTTCGTCTGACTCTTTACTCTCTCATATGTATACAACCTAATGGTAGCGACAGGCACGTAGCCAGGATTTTGTTTCGAGGGGGCCCGCCCATGACAAAATGCTGTTTGAGGGGGTGAAGGGAGAGGAGGTCCCAGCACAATCAAAAATTTGGGAGGGGGGGCCGGGCCCCATGCACCCACCCCCCCCCCCTGGATACGTGCCTGGGTAGCGACACCTACCACAACAGGTTCCAAGGCACCCGGTTCTAAGAGGTCGCAAGAATGTGAACGGGCCTTCACGGTTTGAAGCTACGAAAAAAGTAACGAAGTTACGGTAACGCGTTACTTGCAAAGTGCAACGACCCGAGACTTTTGGGGTACCCAAAGCGTTGGGGCCCCCTATTGTAAGACTCTCTATCCTCTGTAAACGAAGCTCTCACATCGGCGAGAGTCTATCATCTCGTTTCCTCCCGAAGGAACGGTCGAAACACATGTGTGTAAAGTAAATCAAGATCGCTTTTTACGTATAGGGATTGAACACATTACCATGGCTACCCTGTGAGCATCGACATGGCCTCATAATTACGCGGCCCACGCTTAACCGACGCGTGACGAGCCGCACAATTTAGTTCCAAGAGCTAACTATCGACGTCACGTCAAACGCCGGACGAATACAAATATTAAATGTGCGTCTTCTCGCCCTCCTTTTTTGTGCTCTTCCGGCAATCGAAACACGCCAGCTCGTCTAGCCAAGCTTACCCGCAGAAACCAAGAAGCTATGGCTGTTAAACGTCACGCGTAACTGCCTCATATATCGAACGAGACTAGGCTCCTAGGCCAAGGAAGGTTTGAAAGAAGGAGGGCGACAAGGTGATTATATTAGGCAAAAATAAAAACGGAATGTGCGCTGTGTCCGCGCTCCAGCGTGTGTGTGCGCATATTTTTTTTGTGCGAGTGTGTGTGTTTCTGAATGTGTGCGTGAGACCTAGTGGAAGGATCAGGGTCCCGGTGTACTTCTACTTTCTGACTTCTTGCGTCGATGGGAGCGGTGCCTCATCAAGCATGCAACCTCCCCCTCCTTTTTTTTCTTTTTTTCTCCATTATTCACCATCTCGCCGCGTTTCTTGGCAGCTGATAAATAAATCAATGGTTCGGAAGTAACGCGATTTTTTCGCGCTTTCTTAGCTCGGCAGCGTTTCCCCCCCTTTTTTTCCACCCCTCTACTTTGGGATGTACGTGCACGCGAGGGTTGAGTGGCACATCCACGCCACTTTCCGGGTGCGGCAGGCTTCCCGAGGGGCACCCGAAAGAAAGCGCCGGGTGCTTGCTCTTACCCGACTGAGCTGGCCGGTATTGATTCAGTAACCTTTGTTAACGCTATGCAGATTTGTACGTAATTTGTTACAAGTAACGAAATTCCTTGTAATTTTCAGTAATTTGGTAACTTAATAATTACACATTTGTTAGAGTAATTGTAAAGTAACTTCCTGCCATATTTACGTAACGGCTTTGATGTAAATCATTATATTTTAATTTATTCACAACCCCCCCCCCTCGGAAAAAAAGAGAAAAAGTTCAGTAAACTCGACCGCCCTTACACTGTCACGAACAATGTCCTGCGCAAAAGGAGGCTTGCCTCTCTTCAGTTCCACAAAGCCTTTCTTGACAGCGCTAAAACCCTGAATCTTTTTATTTCTTCTTCTTGTGCAGACTCTAACAACGACGTCAAAAAATCCAAATGAATATTTCAACAAAAAAAAAATTGCAAGCCAACTATATTTGCATTCTTGTTTTTTTGTTTTTTTGTCCATTTGTTTGTTTTTGCGATCGAAGACAGGGAGAGGAGGATACCGAGTGATAGTGTACCTCTTCAAGAAGCTCGGTGCAGTTAAGCGCGAAGACAAGGATTAACAATGTCCCTCTTGGTTATAGTCACTGGGACCATTTTCATAATATTACAGCAGGACATGGTGCTCCGTCCACCCTAAAATCCACTAAAAGTGATGTGATAAGTAAAGGTCTTATAGACCTTTTCCCGACTCTCGCCCCCAGCCACCTGGTAGGCATATCCGGTATGAGCGACGAAAAAAATAATAAAACATTTCAACCTGCACATAGAGAAAAATAAAGGGTGACAAAACGAGAATGGGTGACGGTTACGCCTATATCCTAAATGTATTCTATTGGCGAGGCGATGGCAAAACAATGGTTTCGCTCCATACTAGCCGCCTCGTTCGTTGCTGGACAAAATGTATTCGAGCACTCCTCATATCTTAGAAAATCAGGATGTATTGTTTTCCTTCCTTCCACCTTACTTGAACAAGTTTTAAAAGCTACTTACTGTTTTGTACTCCAACCTCTAAGGCTGGCGCACTTTATTCGTGAATTCAAACCAGGTTATCTGAATCTCAGCCGACCCTTTATATGCATCAGCTTTTCGTCAGTGCTTCAAAAATGGTAATAGTCTTTTTTACTGCTGTTTTTATCCCATCAGTACAATCTTAACACGGACACATTTTTACTGATCAAGAATTCCAGGAAGATCCATTGTTAGGTTCTTAGGGAAACGCCACACACGCACCCTTTAGGAAACGCTAAGGCTGACCCCTTCACTTTTCTGTTTGGGCTTTCTCTTTTGCTTCCTCAATCTTTTGCTGCCTCTTTTTCGCCTCGTTACGAGGTCAGCGTTAGCGTTTCCCAAAGGGGAACGTGTGTGCACGTCCGAAGGGCCATGCGAACGGATCCCCTAAAAATCCACCAACAGATCTTATATATCTTTTCATCCCTGTTTTGTATTCTGCCTGTCAGAGTACATCGACGCCCTTGGATACGGTCATCCATATCACTCGTGGGAAGAATCAGATCCATACCACTCGTGGAAGGAGCGTCATCAATATCACTCGTGGAGTGAACGGCTACCCATCGTTTTTAGTAGACGCACACATCACAGCCCACGCACCGCTCTTACGAAAACCCAGAGCAAATAACAACCGGCGACGGCAGAGCGGCAACTAAGCGCGCCCGTATTCTACCGCGCCGCGGCACCTCCTCCTCTCTGCTCCGCGCCAGCTCTGCGACGCTCCTTCGGCGAAAACGAAAGGGCTCATTTTGACGAAAACCCGGTGGTGTCTGTCAGTTTGTCAGCGCCGGAGAGAGAGGACGGGTTGACGCGTGCTGATGTCAGCACTTCAGACCAATGGGAGCGTCCCACGCGTCTCCCTCTCCCCTCCTTCTTCTCTCCCCGGCGCTGCCAAACAAGAGACACCACCGGGTTTTCGTCAAAACCAGCGTTCTAATTCTACCGCATTAAACAAATATGGTAGCTGACGTTAGCTTGAGATTCCGGGCTTGAGGAGGGAGGAAACTTGTGAGTGGAGCTTGGTTATTTTCCCTTCACGGCCCAAGGCCTCGGCGGACATCTGTGTGGAGAACACTTGGGCACACTGACTGCCCGCCCTTGCTCTGTGCGTTTTTGAACGGCACTAAGAAAGGTTGAACGTGATGAAAAATCACCAACAAAGAGACAAAAAAGAAGGGACATCGCAGACAGGCGCATAACGTGCCTGTCTATGTTCTGTGTTCCTTCCTCTCTTGTCATTGTCACTTTGTGCGCGATTTTTCATCAAATTCAACGTTTACCAACACTCTCCAGCTTACAATCTTATTCCAAGAAAGGTACGCACGGCAAACGCGCGTTTACATTGCCTTGTTTTAACTCACGTTCTAAATGTATTATTTTAGGGGTGTCCTGGTGTTTTATTTCTTTATTACTTATATCTACATTAAAAAAAGTTTATTATCTCATTCACCAACGTCTCAACAGAAGCTCGACCTGTTCAGAGCCAAAGAAAAAGAATATTGATCAAAGCCTTTCTCATTATTTAATTCTGACTGTAACTACGCTGTCAAACTATCTTCATTTGCTACCGTCTGGCATTCTTGGACCGTGACCCGGCTATGAACTGCACTTTGACCTTGTCGTGTATAGTGGCGATAACTTCACTGCTTGCAGAAAACACAGCAAAAGTGTTTATACTGCCTGAGGCCCTCTTCCTCTAACCTTCGTAAGCACCTCGGGGTGAGTTTCGGCTTTCACTTCTGGACACTCGGAGGCATGGAGACGGAACGATGGAAGGCCGAAACCTTGACAGCGCTCTCCAGCTTCAACGGCGTTCCGACCATTAGGAAAGATAGTTTTTTGCCTGAATTTTGCACAGCCGTCCAGGGCACCCGTTGAGCGCCTCTTCAGCAAAACAGGAACCTGCATCAAAAGGGCAAAGTTTAATTATGATAGCTTTTAATACCAGTTGCTGAATAGCGGTTGCTGCTGCTTCACATGAACTAAATAATTTACATTTAAGTCCTACTTGTATAGAAGCAGCAAACGGTTTTATTCAACAAAGTCGTGCGAAGGTAATAATATATCTCAAGAAGTGAAATGAGAGTTTTCTGAGTTCAAAACAAATATAAATCGAAGTCTTTGTGTGTTGTCATCAATGTCTTTATAGTTAAAGTTTTAAAGAAGACGAAAGAACCTTTAAATTTTGAAGGTACAACGACTAACTAAGTGTAAGACGTTATTTTTATTTTCGAGTAACTGTAACTGCAAGTTAAATTCATTTCTGACAGACTATCTGTAACTGTAACTAATTACTTTTTTTAAAATTAACTTATCCAAGATTGCCGTCTGGAAATATTTGCCCATATATTTATGTAAGTAAATCAATTCTTATTCCAGGTTTGACCAGTTGTATGACAAGCTCTACAGCTTCGTGACTCCGACAGTATAGGCCCGGCTGCAACGACGACGCTTTACTCTTTCTGTAGAATAGAGAGCACTCCCATCGCTTCGCTGCAGGAGCCCAATGCAGTGCATCAAGCGTTCGTGAGGCACAGTATGGCACACCCAACCAGTGCAACAGTTGAAAGGGCGTTCTGCGTAGCAGTCGACATCTTCACGAAGAAATTAGGCAGTATGTCTGACGAGACTTTCGAGAGCCAGCTGTCGCTCAAAATACTCAAGGTGAATAACTAGAAATAGGGGCAACAATAAATACTTTAATAGCCCGCCTCCCTTCGTTTCTTACTTGAGGACAGTAACGTTAGATGTAACGCCACGAGAATAACAGATTGCTTGTGGAGCGCAGCTCTTGAGGCTGAACTCCATGGGACGAATATGCTGCGAATAACCGACGAATTTTGCTCTGCGTGTGGAATCAACACAGTGGCTGCTACATCGCGCGCAAAGCGAGCGTGGCGTCGGGCGGCGTTCGCGAGTTATTCGTCACATAATTCGTTCCATGGAGTTCAGCCTTTAGGCGCGTGTTTCCGGCTTGAGCGGCGTCGCCGTCGGCGTAACCGCGCGGTACATTATGGGACGTTTCCCATAACGACGTCACGTGTGACGTCACGAGGGTCACCAGTGACGTCATAGATGACGTCACCGCGCGTTGCATTATGGGTATATTTCCCGCTAAATTTAGCGGAAAAATTTTCCCCTATATGGGAGGCAAGCACGAGAGGAGGAGAAGAGGGTACGGGTGAGGAGGAGGAGCATACCCTCCCCCGTACCTTCGCCTCCTACTCCTCAAGAGCTGCGCTCTAATTCGGCATTACAAGGGATTGTAAACGTCTTTCTTTTTTTTAATGTGAATGTCACATACTTTTATAGAAGTGTTGTCGAAATTGTGATTAATTACAATTTAGCCTTGAGTAAATGTAAATGCAATTTCTAGCTTTCTTTAGTAACGTATACTTACAAGTCTGATCCCATGCAAGTAAGCTTAGACATATCAGTCTACCTCAAGGGGCGTCTCGTGTCTCCGCTTTAGAAAAGAAATTCAACCAGAGCAGTACGACTGCTATTCTGGGGTATGTAACCTGCATCGCGCAGAAGTGAAACACTACCGCAGACCGGTACGATTAATGTCACCGAATACTTCGTCAGAGTACCGCGTTCCCAGTCTTTATTGCTTTGCGGACAACAGCCTCTCTTTATTGTCATGTACGTTTTGATTTCCTTCGGCATCATTGGACGGCAGCAGTCACATGAAACAAGTACCGTCACTATAATCCTCACTGTTTCGAGTCGCTGACTTAGATCACCATATAGTGGGAGCTAGCTTCTGCTGCAACGCTCCGAGTCGCTTCTCAGCCACTCAGTGCCGTGGCACACGTATTTTCAGGGAATCGCATCCTAACGTTCCGTATTTCGCGGCGCCTACATGACTGCTTGCTTTGCCTTCGGGTGCAGAAGCAGATCAGAGAACGACAAAAGACGCTTCCGCTTCCCGTCAGGCAAGAACGCTACTGCGAAGAAGTGGGGGTGGAGGGGGGGAGTACTTGGCTTGACATAAAACAAAAGAAGCAAGCTTTTTAAGGTGGGTGTACAAAGTGTAAGAGAACATTTTACCGGGTTTTTCTACTCGAATAATAAATTCTTCAAAAATAAATTACGCATCACCGAATTCCAAAATGCTAGCCCTGATGGTGCGAACCAGACGCCAAAGTTTCAGAACGAACCGTTATCTTATTAAAAAGTTATGTCCAATCTTTTTGAGATTTTTAATGTAAAAATAGCGGCCAATGAACCTCTTATAACGCATGCAGTTGAATGGCGCCAGTTACTAAACATTTCAAAGAATCACCTATAACTTTTGAGTGAGATAACGGTTAGTTTTGAAACTGACACATGTTTCGGACCGCTTGCGCTACATTTGGGCTGAGAATGAGCGTTCAGTGATGCGAAATTTGTTTTTGAGGCAAAAAACAAAACTATTTTTATGGGATATTTTGGGTTTCACTGGGCTTCTCCGCACATCGCTCGCCGCCTCGCAGCCGATCAGGTTGTTTTGATTTAGTTTATTCGGCACAAACGATGCTTGCAAGAAAGGCTACCGTCTGAATAAGAATTCGACTGCAATGCTTTCCATATTCAAAATGCTTCGCTTTGTATGAAGCGTAAAAACCAATGTCAGTAGTAATTTTGCATGCAATATTGGAAGCACCAATGTCTGTGGCACTCATAACGCAATTTAAAGGCGTCATGAAACGATATCGGGTTGCAATGTTGGTGACTATGCAGAGACGCAGTGATCCTAGTCTGTCCCAAGTATACTCGCACAGACCGCCACTGATTCAGAAGCTTCTTTGTCGCGGTGAAATAGCGAGGATAAAAGGGATTATTTCTTCCAGTCTTGCCTTCGCAAAGCCTGACGACATAATTGCAGGATGGAAGCCACTCGCCTGACGAGAGTCGAGAGCGGCTCATGGATTGGACTCGAGAACTGCGTGAGCACTGTACATCGGCTCGTAACAATCAATGCATCGGCGGACTCTCAGGTAGTAGCTGCGTGTCCAACCATGAGCTGTTAGGAATAGCCGAACTTTAACAATGCCTGAGCTCACCACGCGTTTTCTACTGTGTCAACCCCAGCGCGTGGGTATGATTAATGTTGACGGCATAGGATAGGCACCCGGCCAAGTGTCAGAATATTCTAGCTCCGAGTTAAGGGGATGAACGATGCTCATATTTCTCAAATTTTGTTGGCGACTTCCATTGCCTTGAAACAAAAACTAAGGCATGTTTATTCGTTATGGAGTGGTTATAAGTAGCATTTATCGAAAGTAGAAAAATCGTTTTATAGCCTCTTTAAGCAAACGTTATTGTGTGAACGGTCACTCAGGTGGTTGTTATTTAATTTTTTGTTGTTGATTATATTGCTGTTTTCCTGCCTTGTGACACACAAATTTTAATGAAGCCTTGACAGAACGGTTTTAGACAGGTAAGTCACTTGATGTCCGCAGTGATTGAGATGCATCTTGCTGCTAAGGCAAAATGAATGATCACACACAACCTTAGCGTTTGTGGTTTAGAGAGTCATTTATTTTATTTCAAGTCTTTCTCGTAACTCAACGTCAGTTCCATTTGTCTGCATTAACCCTATGCGCATACGGCGTCGACTGCCAACTGCCCTGACAATGCTCATGAGAAAATTATTGCTGGATTTCGCAGCAAGCCTCATCTGGTCAGCAAAGTATTTGTCAAGCTATCACAAGAGCCTGAAACTATGTTCCATTCTATGCTGTTCCTGTCCAGTCCTAAACATCTTGTATGCAGTTGTAAATGAATCGATGAAATGCTGCTGGGTTTATACAACGGCCTTTTAGGTGCTTAAAAAGCGTAAAAAGATTAAAAGGTTTACTGTGATGACATAAATAAGCGGAGTCCCGTCTCTTCCTGTTCTTGGCCCTTGTCCAGCTGCCTTGTTTTTTACTTCAAGAAATGAGTGGCTAAGCTCTAAGCGATAAAGTTTACAACTGCCATGGCAACACGGTACATACCACCCCCGTCGAGTGAATGTTTGGTATTCCTGCATTTTTGGATAGTGATAGGTAACTCATCTCAAAATGAGATATTTGACCAGTGCGGTATGACTGCTAACCAGGGGCCCTATGTTGCGCTTTTTAGACTCCACGGCGACTAGGGAGAGGAGTGACGTCAACAACGCAGCAAACGCAGATTGGATGTTGATTGGTGAGAGTCACTGATGACGAATTTCCGCAAAGAAAACAAAGGAAAAGTGAGCTTCGTTGTTTTTTTCTGTGGAAATTCGTTTTCAGCGACTCTCACCAATCAACATTCAATCTGCGTTTGCTGCGTTGTTGACGTCACTTCCCTCTCCCTAGTCGCCGTGGGAGCATGAGTAACACAGTAAACGAAAAGAGTGGCCACTCGAGCCGATTCGCGGCCCAGGAGCCGCGAATCCAGGAGCCGATGCAGTGCCACTGAACGGACTACGACGACCGTTCAGTGGCACTGCAGTCACAGACTTAATTTAGACATTTAATATATTTTCACCCTTTATAAATAACTCTACTCTATAACCTAACATTTCAAAATTAATAGCAGCTCCAAATACTTTTAAAAACAATTTGAACAGCTGCGGCTTTGGCTGCGGCTCAGCGGATGGCTTTGGGGCAGTCGGCTCGGCGGACGGTAGCTTTCCGGTCACGTCGCGCGAAAGGTCAGTTGGGCTCTGCCTGAATGGCTCGTGCGGGCTTCTTGTCATTCTTCATTTGTTAGAAAGGTGAGTCGTTTTACTGACACCGTATTTGCTTGCTTCGGGCTATAGTTGGAAGCACGGGCTAAAGCGCGTGCCAATTGCTCTGGATGAAGCCTCGGCAGTTGCACGTGCGCCTGTGCAGCGAGAGCGCCAGTCAAGGCACTCAAGGCATACTCAATTTCATACATCATGTGCATCGCTGTCAATGCTATACTTCGTTTCACCTTATGTTGTACCGCAGCGAAGGCTAGAAGCGCGAGCTCATAGCGTTGGCAGCCGCTCTTAAGTCACGAGAGCTTGTGCCGCCGAGATGTGCTTCAGAGCAAGGAGCTCGCGCTTGTAGCCGTTCCTGGGGTACATCATAAGGTGGAAACAGAGTATAGTAGCGTGAGCGCCTGGATTTCGCACCAGCAGCTTTAGCGTTGTACCTGGCGCCAGGTGCGAAGCAGGGTACAGGTAGCCTTCATGCGCGCTTTGCTAAGGGCGAGGCCATCCTAAGCAAAGCGCTTCACGAGGAAAATACAAAGAAATGGGGTGTGACTATACCGTGAAAGCTTTTCTTTATCACCACTCTTTATTGTCGCTTCAACAATTTTGGTTTCCAAATCGCTATGAAATGAATGCGCTAAATTCCCGTAATCTCAAATTGACTTGTGCTCTTTTCGTTTCCCAGCTGATGCCGCCAGGATGTTTGACTACGGCAGCTACTGTTGCGTAGCCTGGTGCGGAAACAATAAAAGAACGCGCAAGAAGCCAGAAACAAAGTTCTTCCGAGTTCCACGAGACGACAGGTTGTTGGTGATTTTCATTTTTGCACTCCAGAATGTCGTGCACGGTTTTTAAAAATGTTTTGCAGGATTCGATTGTGCTGGCATGTCCGTTTCGTAAATAGAAACTTGGATAAAGTCCGCCTTCATTCTCGCGTCTCTGGTGTACATTTTGAAAAGTTCATTGGGTAGAATTTCATTCTGGATGTGTTTGAGCCTTTATGTTGCATTTCATAATATATCTGCAAAAGTAAAATTAATTTTATTGGGATTTTATTGGGCCGTGCAGACTGCACACTAGCCATTTGTTGGGATTATTTGCAGCAAGTAGGTTGCACTCAACTCCTCTACTGGTCTATTGTAGTGACTGCTTTTCTAGATGGTCGTGCCTGTTATTTCCTATTATGGTCATGTGGAGTGTGTAAGTTCCCATTTTGATCTTTGTTAATACTCTCTTAGGTCGCTCATCTTGGATGCAACTTCATTTTCTTTTGGAAATTGTTTCTGCCTTACACATATGTGAAGCGTGAAGGAGATTGAGATCAGGGTGTTCTACCAACCTGGCAAGCCTGAAATTCTCAGGAATTTCGGATCACCTGGAAAAGTCAGGGAATTATCAGGGAAACTGTGAAAAGGTTGGCTAAATCAGGAAAGAGACCAGTGAAAGTGGCACGGTGTTTCGTAACGAAGCTCGGCGATCAGGGCCGGCTTGCTAGAACCAGCATCTCAGCTGAGACTGGGTGAAAGAAAGCACTGCCAAAGCCAGCGCACGAGCTCAGCGGGACTCAAGCTGCGTCTCAAGACGCTCGCGCGCCCCAGCCTCTGCAGTGCTTTCTTTCACCCAGTCTCAGCTGAGACGCTGCTCTAGCAAGCCGGCCCTAGTGTCGCCACGGCTCTGCTGAATAGCATTGCCCAAAATGTCATCCTTCAAAGGAAAGAACAGCCGGGGAATTTTATCGAAATAGTCAAGGAAAACCTAAAAAATCTTGGACTTTGGAAGAAGTCATTTGGTAGACACCCTGTAAGATGTACTTACTTAGGCAGTGCAGATTGCATGCCAAGCCTTGGTGGAATCATTTGTGATGAGTGGGTCGCAGGTACACCGGGCACCAGTCTGCTTGTAGCAGTCTTTTGTCAGCCATTTCATGTGTGCTTTTCATGGTAGTGGTCATGTTAAAACTTACATGTTAAATGTGACATGTTAAGCGTGACATCAACGTAAAACCTGCATTAGTGCGTCGGTTGGCTTTCTAGTTCTTGTTATTTTGGTCATTATTGTCACTTAAATCGGCAGGAGCAAGGTATGTTTAATTGTGCAGTGCAGGCTGTGTTCGGGTTATTTAATGACTATGTCACAAACTAAGTAGGTATATACTAGTGGCGATCTCGTTTAGGCATTTACTTGTCTGTTTTTTCTCATTTTGGCCATCGTGGATATCAAAATTCTTCTGCTGAACTTTTTATTAGATTGGCTTTTGAGCTTTGATACTGCATGGTGAGTTTTTTTTGTATTTGTTGCTGATGCTGCATATGTTTATATGTGTGTGCGCCTTTCATGGAACTTGCTTGAGAATACAAAACAGGCTTTCAATCCAATTGCAGTTGTAATTCTAATTGTTTGATAAGATTTTCATGCATGCCATAATATGCTTGTCGTTTTTTTTTTGTAGGATGTACTGTTTATGAATCCTTGATACACGGATGCTTGTGTTTTGTAGTTTTTGTAATTATATACGGGGCAAAACTGCCCATCATATTTTTTTGTTGCGAAAATAAACTTTGTTGATTACTCCCTGGTGGTGTTCTTCTGGGCAGCACAAACCTACATGGGTTTCCTGGCTTGTAAAGTCAGTGTTAACTGTATATAGTATTGTCCATTAGTTTTCCGTATTAGGATTCACACATACGTGGGAAGTAATTATAGCTGAAATTTGGCATGCGGGAATAGTAGAAAAACACAACTCGTGGCAAACCAGATGGCGCAGTCTACCACCCAACACATTACGCCAAACAAGATATCTATTCTTCAGGTAAGTTTATTTATTCTGACTCCATTCATTTAGTTGGGAACTACGACGGCCGCTGGGTGCCTCCTGACAGCTAAATGGGCCGCTGGGGCCTATGGAAGTGTCCGCTCTTTACCTTGTGCAGATTACTCTATGGTGGGAGTCCAAAAAGCGCAACATAGGGCTCCTGGATGGCTAGGTTCGACATTGCACGTGTTCCTTTTCAAATATCACGGAATTGACGCTTTACGTCTGGTTGGTTGGAGGCAGAGTGACGTAATTTCCCTACAAAAATGTTGACGGAATGGGCTAAATCGGAAGCACCGACTTTACAGGGCGTGATATAATCGTGAACTTTCGTTTCGTTCCTACTACGTTTGGAAAGGTACTAGCTCCGAAGTAGGTGCCTTTCGTTAGTCATGTTTTCTAAACAGTGTCGTCCTCGGGCTACAATGCCATTCTTCAACTATTTGAGTTATTGTTTGCGCCAGGAAGACTACCGGCAACAGCGCGATGTATGCGAGCTCCTGGGGATTTTTTCGCAAACATTGCCTGCTAAACAATGTGGTGCGATGGTTGTGCGACGCTGCGCGAGACAATGTTGGCGCGAGGAGCCGAAGGTGAAAGACTGCGAAACGGAGCTCATGGAGCTCCAAGTGTTGTGTGCACTTCGTTTATATGCCACGGGGTTGCTTCCAAAGCTTGGTGGCCAGCGACGAGCACGTAGCGTAAGAATGAGGACAGTCGGGGCCTTTGTCCGCGTCGCGTCTGTCGCTATTTTGCGTCGTCTCGGGGTCCGGCGCGGCTGGGGCTACTTTCCCGAGACGCCCAGCGAGAGGTGCGATGTGGAGAGGAGCCTCAAGCTGCTCGGCAGGATACCCGGTGTCATCGGTCGCGTTAACGGGACTATGATCGCCATGGTCGGCCCGTCGAATAGTGATATCACCGTCACGAAGGGTGTACTGTGCCGCAAGCATATCTACGCTCTCAACGTGGTGATGGTAAATAAAGTTTTATTACGTATTCCAAATTCCGTTCCAGATATGTTACAAAAGAGTGCAGCGTAACGTCGGTAGGGTAAAACGTAACTAAAACCCTCAGTTGGAAAACTCGCCCTTGAAACCTGGACCGCTGGTGTCCACCAAGACCGACCTAAATAAGATAACAGCGCCACCCTTTAGCGACGAGTTGAAACATAAAGGTTTTTTATATGGCTACTGCTAGGGTTACTTAATGTTCCCATAGTACCGAAACTCCCAGGCCCGAGGTGCCAAGATGGCAGCTAAATCTTTTCCTTTACTGTGGTCACCATGAGCTATTAGGGAGCATGTTTGAAGCGTAAAAACAAACGGAAAAAGCTCTTTTTGTGGGAACTTTTATTGGAGATTAGTACAGAATGACACGCGCGTGATGTCATCTAAAGCTACCCCGCTATATGAACACATTTTCAGGGACAAACTGGGAAAATACATGCATTTTTGTCTTGTTAATATGGACAACTCCCATTATGGACAATTGTTGTGGGGGAACAGACGTTTCCATATTAACGAGACATCACTGTATTATCGTTCTGTCAACAAAATGAAGGATAAACCCTAAGTTTGGAAGCGTTGACATTCCCACGCTTTGAACCAAAACAAGTGGGTCAGCGGTGGCCGGGTGCTGACGTGTCGTTAGTGGAAATGCGACGTTGGTTTGTGAGGAATAGAATAACGTTTATTTTACCGGACTAACTTTGATTACATGAACATGTCTATTTTGCGTCTGTTACGTGGCGTGCATCCGGTTGTTCTTTTCAGAGCAGTTTCTTCTTCCCAGGCAGGTGTTATGGAAAAGGTTCGGTTCTCCGAATTGCGCTCGCGAAGCCTCACGTGTTCGGAGATATATATCTTACACATTCTGCCTAGGCCAGACAAACAAGATGGGCTAGCTAAACGTTTTGAGGATGTACATTACAATTGTCTGAATCGCGCCCGCGAAGCGTCACGTGTTCGAGGATATACATTACACATCTTGCCGACAGTGAATCTTTTATTAACCTGATCAATACAATGTGACTTTCATTGTAATATTTTATGGCAGTATTGAAATTTCAAAATGGCAAACAAACGTAAAAGTAACGTCCGTTAGTCATGGCAAGTATCGACACCGGTATTTCGTTACATTTGCAAAATAGTAACGGAACCCTGTAACTCGTTAGGTTTTTCCAGGCTAACGAGTAACGCTATTTTGCTATTTATTTTCGGTAACGGGCACAACACTGCGTAGAGGCGTCAAAGAAGGCGGAGCCGCGGTGCGTGTGTTGCTATGATACGTTCCTCTCTTTCATTACTTCACTTCCGTGGCTTTTTTCTCAAATGTGCAACCTAGCAATCCTAACGTCTTTATAACCTGAACCACAGAGTAGTGATTACAAGACTGCAGTCAAACTGCATTGTAAATGATGTTGTAAACGATATAAGCCGGCTATCCACAGCACCAGACACTTACCTGAAATATTTGTCGACAACGCCAACGGCGCTATGCGCACGGTTATTGTACAGTTAATATGCAAGTATAAAATATTGCGGCATGGATATGGATGAACTTGAGCGCCACGGCGCGGAGCTTAGAAGTTTCGGTATTCTAGAAACCTATTCAGTGACTCTGGATACGATGCTAATCTACAGCATCTTTAGATGGTCCGCAAAAATCAGTTTCTCAATGTATCGCCCTGCGATTTACTACAGAGTTGCGGCTAGGTGGCGGAAGCTTGGAGTGAAAATGTCAACTGATAAACTCCCTTCACTAAAAAGAGAGAAAAAAGAAGCAGAACCTGTTTCGCTTAGTTTACGTTGGAATTCGCAGACGGTGCGTGCAGTCTGCGCAATGCTACCAGATGTTGGAAGCGTCGAAGATGTCCCCGCGCCGAGCTTAGCAGGCGTTTTTCCGAAAGTTTTGACTACGCTTCCAGAGAGCGGATCGCATTTCTCTAAAATATAAATTTAAAGAGCAATAAATATTTTTAGCCTAATACTAAAAAGGACACCTCAATTCCCTAGAACCCTCCATTTCGTGTAAGCAGATGATCGACCGAGGCGCTGCATCCTCTTGTACTTTACGTTGCGCCATCTGTCGACAGCACTTACAAATCGACGACCACCGTAATGGTATGGTGCCTGGAAGGCGTCTCCGACTGGTGTGTTTACCACGGCCAAAAAAGTGGTCCCTCGATTTCCGCCTGATGACTTCATAGGAGTGTCACGCTGTCGCCGGTCGCGACCCTGGCGGCGTCCCAACAGTTGTGGTATATATGGCACACGCCTGTTCTGCTGCAGGTCACTCTTCACTGTGACAGTTCACGGAAGCTAGAGCAGCCAGAAGTTGGGACGCCTGGGACGCCGTGTCAACAGCGACACTCGCGTTCGCGCGTGCTTTTCGCCAGCATTCCTACGGCCAACCGCCAGGATCGCGACAGGCAACAGCATGAGACTCCGGCTTCTCTGACGTCATTTGTTGCCACTTCGGGACCACTTTTGATGTATTGGCGGGATAGGACGCTAAACTCACCAGTCGAAGACGCGATCCAGGCACCATAGTTATGGGACCGTCTGCGAATGCTGGCGTAGATTGATCAAAATATTATTTTAATGCCACCAATTGATTTTCGTGCCAACTTTGTCCCACTTTGTACAAGACTGTCGAATACACGCAACTGAAGAAGTGTTCAGATTCCAAAACGTTTTGGAGTACTAATTACAGTAATAAATTCATAAATGGTGCACTAAAGTAGACCCATATAGTCCCCCTTCACACAGTGCCTCTAGGAAAATGTCGCAAACCAATAGACCCTTTTAAAAACCCCAAGAAGCAGCCTTGGCGATCGCCATTTTCCTGGGCAGCGTGTGATTGGATCCGAGTCCTTGTCGAACGCTGACGTAGTACTCGTCTTCGATACGAGCTGAACCGATCTCACGCCGAACACTGACGCAGTCCTCGCGTCCCATCCATGCTTAGAGTGTGTGCCCGAACAATGACGGAGTCGGTGAACTGGCGGAGCAGCTAAGAGATGGCGCGCACTTCTAGAAAGGGTCTATTTAATGCAGGATACTTAGTTGATAAATGTTGAAACCAAAATCTTAGAAGGATCACTTCGACGAGAAGCTAGCCATTCGTTTTTGGTCGTAGAGGGCTCTCTGCAGCGCTTGAAGAATGAAGGCAAAGATCTCTTGAAAAGTAATTCTGATGATGTCTCGTTTGCTGAAATATTATTACTGCAACTTTGACGTAGCGTTTCTTTTTTTTTATCATCCAGAATTTTGCGCGAGCCGCCATCCTCAAGGTATTCGAGATGCATACTTTATTCCCACTGCATTAGCTTTTAGTGGCACGAAACCCCCTGCATCAGTGTTCACTGTGTCCAGGCATTTTGTTTGCTGCCTGGTCTCACATACAAGCATCTTTGCTTTCGTAGCCAGCACGCACACATGTATTTTTTCAAAGATAATAAAGATATTAATATTATTATCTGGTGATCTTCTGGTAAATTTTGGCTTTACTGGAAGTGAAAAGAGTCCCATAATTCAGTAAAATAGATTTTTGCTGAAAATAAACTTCCGGTAAATATCCGGTGTCATTCTGGTAAAAAATCTGGTGACATTCGGGTGAAAAACCGGTAACATTCCTGTAAAACAACCGGTGACGTTTCATTAAAGGATCCGGTGACATTCCGGTAAACTACGACATTACTGGAAGTGGAAACTGTCCCATAACCCAGTAAAATAGACTTTTACTGGAAATGACATTCCGGTAAAGAATATTTTTCAATAGGGTCTTCATGGCGGTTTTTTTGACAAGTATCGCGTGGAATTCGGTCGATAAAACACATTCGGCGTTAAAAGTTAGTATGCTCAAGAAACCCGCACTTATTATTAAATGTGGCTATGGATTAAAACTTGCCCGTCGTTCTGATGAACCACCAAAATTGTAGAAGTAAGAAGGTGAGCGCAAATGTCAGTCAACTATGTGTACCGCTGGTTCCGATAACGAGGCTCAATGGGCCGAGGCAAGAATTCTTGTACTCCCAGTAAATACCGCTTAGAATTATTCCTTTACATTGATAACCCATAAGACGCGAGTTTAGTTTTTGTCTGCACTCAAAGGCAGAAGAAAAGAAACAAGAAAAAAAACGTGCAGCGTTCACTACTTCTACTTGCAGCCATAAAAGCGTCCACGTTGCCAGAACCACGCGCTGGGATTGAAAAATCCCTAAGCACACAGCCCAAGCGGTCATAACCAGCCAACTGAGTCGGACTCATGAGCACTGGGTCGTATTTCCACACTAAGTCATCCCCATCCCCTCGACAATAAGCTTGGTATGAACCATGGCCACCAATTTTCTTTTATCTGTACTTCGTCATCGCGTAATCATTAGTCGCGGCACCGCAGGCCTCATGATAGGGACGACTTGCCTTTCTGCGGCGTCGGAGCTCTCCTGAGTCAGAACAAATATGACTCTGGATATAACTGGTGTGATAGGACAACATGATCGAAGAACGAATCAGTTGAGGTAATATCAAACGAACACGATTGGTGAGACTATCAGGAAAGAGCAAAACCGCTTGTAACCAACCAAGAATCTCACGACAAAATGGTACCGCTCACAACTAACCATTGCAGGCATTACTATAGTAAAAAAACAGGACTTTAGTGATCAATTCACCTTTCCAGTCGTATGATGCGAAAAAGACTAGCGCCCACCCGGTCCAGAGACGTTTGCCTTTTTCTTTTCTCTTCTGCCACGGCACCCCTCTGGCACCGAGCCATCTGCCACCTCATTTTTTATTCTTTTAAATGAACGAATGAATTAAAGAGAGTATTGGTTGTTGCCACGGTTCGTGGAAAAAGGAAATAAACTAGAAACAGACTCCACGAGTGTCTCTTCCAGAAAGGTGTGCTCGCATCGTCCCTCGTCCTTTTCGCTTGTACTTTTTGCATCCTAAAACGGCCTTCTTTTCCGCCTCACATACGACCCACTTTTTCCTGCTCTTTTTATTCGGAATTTATAGTTCATCGTTTTTTTAGATATAACATTACCACGAGGATAATCAATCAGACTAGCGTGAGAAGCCCCATCAGTAAGGAACCAAATGTGACTAGCCAGCCAACCAAAAGTGATTGATGAGACAAGGGTGAAATAGCACTTCCGCTCTTAAAGGGATACCACAACAAAATTTCGGCGCTTATTATTTTTTTTGGTCTAAGCGTGTTCAAAGGAGCAGCATCACATTGGACACAAAAATATATTGTTAAAAGAGATACGAAAAGGAATTTTAAAACAAACGATTAGCAAAGAGCACCTGGTGGATGTCGCTCGAACCTCGTTTGTTATGCCCGTCTAGGAACCTTGACAGGTAGTGACGATACTGTCTCGCCTAGAACTATACACACTTTGAACCTGACGTCATCCCGACAGCTCTACAAAGAAGAGGGTAGGGAGAAACTCCCTACTCAACGGGACTCCCCTTTTGTGTGTCCCAGACGTTGCAATCCTCTCTCCACAAAATTATTGAAGATTAACTCGTCACTAAAATTCACACTAAAGAAGTTTTGCGGTCAGTTGCGGTGGCCCTATCGCTGGCGTGCTTCAGCCACTTCGGTGGCTGGAACGGCTAAAGCATCCTGACGACGTCAGCCTCGCCGCAGCTTTGCTCATCCCGAGACAAACTACGTCACGATTGCGCCGGATGTGACGTGCCCTCCGCTGGCTCGTCTCCAAGTGCTTGCCAGAGTGGGCCGTTTATAACGAAAAATACAGCCATCAGGCTCGAAATGCAAACGTGCGATTGTCATTTACGAATATTGTTGATCATATTCAGCCTATTGCTGAACACGACGGGTATATTTCAGAGTTCGTTGAAGTATCCCTTAGGGACACTGACATCCTCCAAAATGTTTTTTTTTTCGTTCGGCGATTTAATATGGTGTTAGAAAACAACTCAATTAATATTTTGCTACAGAGTCACATATATTTTTAATAAAGCTAAGAAACGCAACTGCTCGAAACCGAAACCTGCGCGCGGAGCTCGGAGAAATACAGAGGAGAGAGTGAGTGTTCGAAGTCATGTGGCTACACCCGACCATGCATTTTCCCCCCCCCCCTTTTTTTTTTTTTTTTTGTGCCGCGCGCAGCAGACGACAGGCGTTGCGGGAACCGTTTGCCGTGCGATTGCTTTGCAGTTATGTTTGGTCCGCTCGCTGTTCTGCACTTTAAGATGAGTTGTTTTGTACATTGAAGAGTAGGAAATGAGTAGCGAGTGCCCGTGGTGAACGCTCGTGGTGAATGCCCATGATCGGCTCCGAAAAGAATGACCCCAGGTTGTTGCGTAAGAGCTGTCTTACAGGTTCTGCATCCGAAAGTGGCATTGTGCGGCAGAGTCTGCACAAGTTCCTGAAAACTAAAAGGGAGCGGGACCAATGGCTGGCTGCAATTCCTGCAGAACATTACGGGCACCTCGGAAAGCGGACGCTATCCGATTTATATGCTCCTTGCATTTTGTGGAAAGTGACTACATTGAGTTCGCAGGTGTCCAAAAGGGAGTCCCATACCATTTAGTTCAGCGATGTCAAGTCCACAACATTTTTTTTTTCAGTGATAATAATAAAAAATAAATTGTAAATATCGCAAAATGTGTCACAAAAAAAAAAAGTACGCCTACTCTCTCAATCGAACCTGGGCCCGCTGCGTGTGAAGCGCGCATCTTTTCACTGAGCTACTATACAGCTTAAAATAGTCGTTTTGGCTACCAAATAACAACTTGTGGGTGTCCTTGGGCATAGGCAGCTTCCTATCGTGGAGCTCGAAGTACGATAGTTTTAACATCGTAATGTTCAGGCAGATGAGGGGGAACTCCTCGTTCGTTGTAATGCAGCCGGTCGACTGTAGATCGGAAAGAATGCTGCCAATTTCCCTGCAGCAAAGGCACACCCCAGGCTCGAAGTCGGACAGCATTGGCCACATTGGCACCTAGTAAAGAAATCGTACGCATGCATATTCAATTCGAAGCACGCACTTCGTGCTTGACGTTTGCGCGTTTTTCAAGCTCTTACCGATTCGTGCTCGTTAGACGAGCGATGTCTTCAGCCACGAGAAGGGGCGACGGCTCGGCGACTTCTTCATGCATATCGGGTTGGTGGTCGGGCGTGTCGTACGGAATGAATCCTGATTCTTTTGATCGGTCCAAAATTCCCCTTTCGAAGGAAGACAGATTCGCCGGTACCGCGAACGAAGGTTCTGAAGTAGAGGTCCCACGACCGTCGTCCACCGCCATCGCCTCCAAGCCCGCGAGTCCCACGGAACGCGACACGACGCCATGCTGAGAATTACTAAGTGAACGCACAGAATGCTTCCGGTCTTCTGTGCAACTTTTTTCAATCAATGTATTTGCAGCTTTTTAGAAGCCACAAAAAATAGGCTTCATTTTTTTTTCATTTTTAATTGTGAGTGTGTGTTTTCAATGACCGACGACTTTGATTAAATTTGCTGGTTGTGTCTGAACCTTATAAAACGGCCGTTGACCACAGAGAAGAGTGTGAGCGCGACTCAAACTGGCCAGTTTTCGATCGGCGGTTTTCGAGCGGAAAGAAACCGAATTTCGAGCCACAAATTGTGTTCTGGGTAGTTGGGCTCTCATATGTCATGTACAACTAAAAACATCGGCGAGCTTTAATACCCTGTCAGTGTCCATTTAACCAATACCACCTAGATACTGACCACGGTGGAAGAAATACATTTAGGTGATGACTCTGGTCGCTCTTTCCGCTGGGAGCGAGCGACCGAGCTTGCCTCGAACCAGGAGTAGTTAGTTCCGCGCCGCCGCGGAGGATACTGAGGTATGAGGTCCCTCCTCGGCGGCCATGGTGTCCGCGGCGTAGCGTGCTCGAATTTTTCGCGGTGTGGTGGTGTGGTGGTGGTGTGCAGTCAGTGGCTGGCCTCGAATTTTGCTTTGGTGATGTGTCGAAAACAAGTGCCACCATTGTGCCCGAAGGTGAGCCTTAACCTGAAGAAGTTATGCTATAAGAATGGGAAAGATGTGCTTCGTTCCCAACTGCGATTCGGGGTATTTCTTCCACCTTGTGCATTTACTCTATCCTGAAGCCTCCCAAGTTCGGCAACTGTAGAGTAGTTGATTGGGGGAGGTCTTTACTTGACGTGTCAGATCTCAGAGCCCTGATCAGAGCGGACGATAAAAGCTCGTTGTCTCCTCATCTCGTTGACCAAGTGAAGACCAAGCTTGACAGTCTAATTTCTGTCGAAGACTGGGAATCCGAAGATGGCTGGCCAGAAAAGGCTGAAGGAACCAAGGCTCTGGACTGCATACTATATTATGTAACTGGGCTTTTGAGTGTGAAAATCAAAAAAGCTACACGCTTCCCTGCCTGCTGATCCGCTTTCAGCATAGCCAAGAACACTTCTACTGAAGCTGTACTGACAAATGTGAAGAACAAAGGAGGCCTTATACACCCCAACAGGAACCTTTTCCAGCTACAGAAAAGAAAGCGGAACCGTTATTCGTAGAAAATAAAAGCCACCAGACGGTCTACAGGGACACGATCGACAGTATTCTTGACACATGCACAATAACGTTTCCATGCGCGAAACACAAAGAAGAAACAATTGCCCAGTTGCTCTACTACTACATTAGCATGCGAATTCGACAACACTGTAAGCATATTACCATGAGTAGGAACAAACACGCTCAAGAAAAGAAGAAATCAGCAAAGCAGTGCTCGTCTTAGTTTAAGAGCGTGGGCAAGAAACATGGGATGCAGGAAATGGCGTTCTTTGGTAGTATGCAGTGAATTCAGCTTTTGTGTACATTTTAAAGCAAACATATTTGTCAGGTATTTTTTTAACCTGTAAGATGGGGTGACACCACATTGTGAGTGTATAGATAAAAAGTAATTTATGTCCTATAACCGCTACTACTGTTTAATTTTCAGTCACTGTGTCATCATTTCAGTCAGTATGTCATCATACTGTGTCATCATTTCAGTCAGTATGTCATCGTAAATAAAAATAGTGTCTACTCACATAGTTTGTATGTACCACAGAACCAGTTGACATCGTATGTAAAAACCATTTGTAATGCTAATACCTTTTTGTGCATGTAAATTAATATTTAGGTCCCACTATGTAATATTATTAGAATTTATTTTTTCAATATGAAGGCAGGAGCAGGGTGGAAAAAAATCCCCGACCCCGATAAAGCCACGCAATGTGTGTAAACAATTTACGGAACTGTTACCAAAAATGCTATCGGACAAAACATGCGAGCACGACCCAGCTGTTTAACGAAATTATTTTAAATTACTTCGAATTATCGAACGCCCAGCAGGTTGTGTCGGGAAGCTTTATATTTATTCCATATTTTTGTCCCGTTAAGTCATCATCGGAATGTTCACGTTTAAAAAACAGTAACCGCACGGGGGAAAAGGCAATCAGTGCCAATGCGCCAACATAAATCCATCATTTCACCATATAGTACACAGGAACCAAGTAAAAAAATTGCGGTGGCTTAGCTCGGCTATGCCAGGATATACGTAGCCTGAGCTTATGCGCACAAAATGAGAGTCGCTATCAAGCGGCTCCGGTGCAGCGTCAGACTTGGCTACTGCGCAACGGAGGCGCACAGCTGGGCACACGGCGGCGCCAGTGCGTCTGCCGCGGCTAGATGTCACTCCTTTGGAATTCGCAGACCGGCGAGGCGGTCGCGGCAGCGGCGGAGCGCGCGGCGGCGGCTTCGCGTGGCTCTCCTAATGAGCCGTGCTCATTATGCAAGCCGTGCTCATCATGCAAAGCGCGCGGCGGCGGCGGAGAAGCCACCGCCGCCGCGCGTGGCTCGCGCGTGGCGCGTGGCCGCGAGTGGCTTTCTTAATGAGCACGGCTCATTATGAGAGCCACGCAAAACTGCTCAACCCCTGCCAGTGTAGCTAAAGCTACAAAACGCATAATTTCCTTCACAAGCCCTCTATACAAGCCTTCACAAGCCCCTTTATACCTAAGCGCCATCTATCCCCGTGCGAGTGAAGCGCGCTCGGTGCGCCGAACATAATGTGGTCGCCGCATCGGACAGAGAGTCATCACCTCAATGTATTTCTTCCACCGTGATACTGACAAAGCCTGCTTACTGTCCCCCTTGACAACGCATTAAAGCCTCGGTCAGACTGCTAATGCAGCATACAGAAGACAGTCTCCAGACATTGTCTGAGGCGGATTTCTTCCTTGTATGACGGCCCTGTAACATTGGTAATGCAAAAAACTTGCTTTAAACATGTTCGAAGCACACGCATTCATCAAGCCCACATTCTTCGAACATAATTGAGGTGGGTCGACAGATAATTTCGGCATCATGTCTGCAGCGGAAACTGTTTTTCCTATATTGTGTTGTGACTGTAGCTTAAAGGGACACTGACCCCCCCCCCCCCCACCCCCCACTTTCCCCCACGAATGTTTTTTTTTTGGGGGGGGGGGGTCATGCGATTTAATTCGAAGTCAAGAGACTATAAAACCCATATCTTGCTGCAGAGTCACGTATATTTTTAATAAAGTAAAAAAAAAACTCAATTGCTTGAAACCAAAATTGAAATACGAGCACGGACGCTCATGACCGGAAGTCACGTGGGTACACCCGACTGCGCTTTTTTTTCTACCCTCCTCCGGCGGTTGAAGCAGACGATGACGAAGTTGCGTGCACCGTTTGTCGAGCGATTGTTTCGAACTCAGTGATCCTGGGTTCGATCCACACCCTGCCCGTTTAGATCTGGATGAGCATCGTACCGGCGTGCGGTCGTGTATCACTACTGCGTGGTGCACATTAAATACCCCAGTCTAGCGGTTGTACTGCATTGGCTAAATTGCTCATCCACAGCTGGGAGACAGACGCCCGTTGAGGCAGACTAAGTTCTAGGCTGTATATGAATACACACAACCCAATTTTTTGTTTTTGTGATTGTTTCGCACTTTTATTTTTTCCGCTCGATGTTCTGAGCTTTAAGAGCGATTGGCCGGTACCAGAAACGACAGTTCAGAAGTAACGGCCCCTTGCCCGTCGCAAAGTTGGTTCGTCATGCGCCGCCATCGCGTCGTCCAGCGGTTCCAACCCGTGGTACGTCTCCATATTGAGAATGACGTGTACATGTACTTCCTGTAATCTATGCAACATTTTTTTTTTCGATCAACGTATTTGCAGTTTTTTGGAGGCCACAAAATAAGGTTCACAATCTTTTCTATCTTTAATATTGAATCTGTGCCTTAGATGACCAGTGACTTTGAATATATTGGTTACACATAGTTTGAGCGCCAGGTTACCATGGAAAAGAGTGAGCGCAACTGAAACCGGACAATTCTCGACCGGCTGTTTTCGAGCGGAAAGAAAGTGAATATCGAGCCGAATATTATGTTCTGGGTAGTTGGGCTCTTATAGGTCATGTTCAAATAAAAACCTCGGCAAGCATAAATACCCTGCCATTGTTTCTTTAAGGGTCCAACAACGAGCAGCGCGGTTGTTTATTCGCTCGAATTCTCACACTGGTCATAAATGTCATGCGACCTTGTTGGTGCGGCCAACAGCTGGCGGTGCACGTACAATTAGTGTTACGTTCAGTGCACTGGAGAAGAAACAGTCCAAAGACCGTACTGCCACCCTAACTAACTGAGGCTATCAAGACCGACCAGCATGATATGGCTAGCAATATAAAACGAAGCGCTTGTAACCATCCATATATCTCTATAAAGAATTGTCAGTGAGACAAACATGACGTAGAAAATCGTTCGTTATCTATACTAAATAAGACGAGGATAAGAGATCACCAAAATTCACCAGACTAGTATAACAAAGCACGATTGTTCATAACCAACTGAATGCGAAACAGGCTATAGCCCATTATATAGTAGATGAGACTGTCATGATAGAGCATGACCGCTCATCGCTAAAGGAAGTACAGTTTTATATATTATAGAAAGCCTTCCGAAACGTTCCCCCACCCCAAGCATGCTGGATTGGTAAACAGTAAAAAAAAAAAAAAAAAAAAGCACTGGTTTTTACGTGTGGAAGAAAAAGGGGGGCACCTAGCACTCATTGACGGCCCGCTTTATCCGGTGAGGAGGGAGCAGAAACAGGGGGCTATGTTGCGCTTTTGGACTCCCAGGAGACTAGGAAGAGGGAAGTGACGTCAACAACGCTCTTTGGATGTTGATTGGTGGAGTCGCTGATGACGGTGAGTTTCGCGATGCGAGATACGTTCATTCACGCCTACGTCACTTCCCTCTTCCTAGTCTCCTGGGAGTCCAAAAGCGCAACATAGCCCCCAGGCCCGCCGTGATTCAATTACGGAAAGCCATTTTGCTTACCTCCAGAATGAAGATATCTTTCTATTACAGTGTTGTTTCCGTGCCAGTGTTGACAAGATTACGCGCTGCAGGAGTGTGTTGTATGCATAGACGATGCCTTCCTTGAAGGTAAACATCTTCGACAGACGTCTGTCTGGTTGGGAAGTGATAATGGAAAAATAATTGGCTCCAACCAAAAAATAATCTCGGACCCAACGTTTCAAAACCGGTTCGGTTCCTTCTTCAGGGGCGATTGATCTCGTGCGTGGGAGCAGCCTCGTCTTCTTTGGTGGTACGAATATCTCCTGATGGCGCTTCCGCCTTGCCATCTAGTCTTTCTGCCTGCGGACAAGGGCAATTCGACTGTGGTCCTAGACCGGGAAGCTTACGAGCATAAGGTCGGAGACCTCCTTGACAGTCCTGCTTATGAAAAGCTAAAGAAAGATCCGACCCGCCAAGTCCAAGACGGCCTGAACAAGACTCTGGCAGATGTTTTCAGGAACCACCCCGATTTAAAAAGGCCTCTACTTTCAGCTCATATGCAGGAATGGCTCTGCACCGGGCTTCTATGGACTGCCCAAGATTCATAAGATCAACGTTCCTCTGCGACCCATAGTAGATTTCACAACCTCTCCGCTCCGGGCCTTGTCAAACTACTTACACCGGATAATTTCGCCTCTCACGGGAACAACATCCACCTATGTCCGCAATGCCGGTGACTTCGTTGAACGCATGTCGGAAGTGAAGGTCAACAGGGAACACAGCATGGTGTCGTTCGATGTCGTGTCCCTCTTTACCAGCGTTCCAGTACCCCTGGCAGTCTCCACAGCCAGAGCGGTTCTCGAATCAGATTCCGAACTCAGCACCAGAACCAGCCTCAGCGTGGACGAGCTGTGCCGCCTTCTTGATTTTTGCCTCCGCAGCACCTACTTTTGCTTTAAAGGGGACTTTTACAAACAAACCAGCGGAACTGCGATGGGTGCGTCCATATCTGTCACCACTGCAAATTTGACAATGGAAAGGATCGACCAAAGAGCGCTACAGTCCTTTACCAACAGACCTGAGGTGTTCGTGCGTTATGTGGACGACTGTTTTTGTATATTGAAAACATCAGAAGTTGATAGGTTCCTGGCTCACCTCAACTCCATCGAGCCCGACATCCAGTTCACCGTGGAACGGGAAAAAGACAGCACTTTACCATTCCTTGATGTGCTGGAGAAGAGGCAAGGGGAGGAGATGAAGTTTTCGGTATACAGGAAGCCCACTCACACCGGACGCTACCTTAATTTTAAGTCGAACCATCCAACGAGTCACAAGGCATCAGTCGTTGCAACACTCATGTCCAGGGCGGCTGCGATCTGTTCTTCAGAAACTGACAGGAAAAGCGAGGAGCAGAGTGTGATCGCAGATCTAAGAAAGAACGGCTACCCTACAAGGTTCATCCGACAAGTCACCAAACGTACGGTTCACGCTCGCCAAAACCCACAACCAAAGGGAGCTGCGCCGCATCGCCCCATCACGCGCATCAGCGTTCCCTACGTTCCAGGTACTAGCGAAACACTATCACGGGTGCTCGCTAAACAAGGCATTCACGTGGCTCACAAACCGGTCTCCACTCTTGGACGTTTCATGCCAAGACCAAAAGATCGCCCCCGAAGGAAAAAGCACCGGGAATTGTTTACCGGATCCCCTGCTTAAAATGTCCTGCATCTTATATCGGCGAATCAAAGAACTTTATGGAAAGGTTACGCCAGCACAAGAACGATGTACGCAAATTCGACCGAGAACGCAGTGCTCTTGCGGAGCACTGTGAAACTTTTGACCATGCGATAGACTTCGCGAACGCGTCCGTTCTTGATGTTGAAACCAATCTCCGAAAAAGACATCACCTTGAATCATGGCACATCCAAAATACACCAGGAAATATCAACAGATCTATGGGTACCTTACCATCTGTTTATGTAAGTGGACTACGACACGTGATTAGAAAAAGACTCGATGGCAAGGCGGAAGCGCCATCAGGAGATATTCGTACCACCAAAGAAGACGAGGCTGCTCCCACGCACGAGATCAATCGCCCCTGAAGAAGGAACCGAAAAGGTTTTGAAACGTTGGGTCCGAGTTTAATTTTTGGTTGGAGCCAATTATTTTTCCATGATGCCTTCCTTGTGACTCTGGCTCAGAAGGGATTGTTTGTCGGTAGCATCGAGAGCAAATCATTAAGAAAATAAGTCTCCTTCTACGCTGGGAAGAGTAATGCACCGTGGCTGTCTGCCACGGAGATATTTTACGCAGACGTAATTTTTCAAGGACATGACGGGTTCGCCTCTCATTATGCGGGAGGGTGGATGTCATGCTTTGAGTCATTTGGGATGAAAGTAATATGTATGCATATACTTAAAGAAGTATGGTGTACATTTTTGTTATTTCTTAATTATATTATAAAGACTCTAACTGTCTCACCATTTTTTTTCTCGTCCATTTGGTATGTTTCTGTTATTTCTTAAGATTTATATATTTTTAAGGCCACGGTCCCACTGAATGTGGCAGTTTAGGTACTTTTTGGCAGGTCATTACTCATCTCCTTTTAAATACTGTTTTGTGGGATTGATGTCATTTGAAAGGCAATGCAATCCTCTTTCATTTGATATTATGCATGTATTGGTTTATACTGTTCATGCGCATTTGTAGCGTTGCGAATATGATGGCGCGGACCCTCACTTGCTCCGCTGGTTCATGTTTTATGAACGATTCCTTAAAGATAACACGGTTCCAATAGAGCAGTTTTGTTAAGATGATGTCGGAGCAGAATGTAACGGTATACTTTTTTGGTATTTGCACTACTTTGTTTTTTTCAGCTCTCCAAATATTGCCCTAAAATTGACATTTTTCACCAAAAATATGTTTTTAATGACAAGCGCTAGGGCAATAAAATTAGCTACAGATGTAGTGCTTATAATTGGTAATATGCAGAAAAAAACTTAATGTTGTGTAAAATTTTTTTGTTTAGATATTCTATATCAAACTTAGCACTTTTTTGTGCTTCGAGTCATGGTAATTCAAATGCCGCTGAAGTAAATAATTAAACTATGGTAAAATCTTTTATAACATTTAGAACTACAATAGTTGCCCAAGAGGTGGACGGTGGCTTTTTTTTATTTTCAAAGTCATAACGCTCCGGGACCCCTTCAAACTTACCTGTTTTTGACGCACATCTTTTTTGGACATCAAACAGATTTATTGGCATCTAATAACATTTATTTTATGGAATAGATATACATTGCGATGTATTAGATGTTTCCAATGATCTTGCTTTGGTTTCTTGATAGTTGTAGAGCTTAGCTAATTTTAAAAACAATTAAAAACTGTTTGGGTGTTTTGTTGCGCTACCTGGCGGATGGCAGACAAAACTGCTGATTTCTAAGTTCAAAAAATTTTCGAGGGCGGCGTTGGCGTCTGTATCATCATCAATCTCCGTGTCGTTTTACCTTCACATTTAGAAAATATATTTGAAGATTTACTATCGATAAATGAACGGTTTAAGTACTGGGTCAGGTTAATAAATCTAAGACAAATAATTACACAAGCGTAGCGTGATATAAAGTGTTCATTATTCGATATAATTGAAATCAATAAACGATAAAGACGAAGAGGGAAAGAATACACCCGAGTTCACTTCATGCCTAGAGTCACTAAATGAGCTGCGCTTAAAGTATCGGCACTCCGTTCCCCAAAATTGTTTTGGGCGCCGCCATTTTGGGTCTTGTGCAGAGCAAACGCAACTGCCGATCGTCATGATCCAAAAGTGCAACTTCCTCTGCATTAGATGCGGTGCTAGGAAGCTGATACAATATTGCTATGCTCTGTCGCGGGTTGTTTAAACATTCGTGGAGGACGCGGCGTTTCCTGTGATTTTAGATAAAGCTTCAGATAACTGGCAACCATGATTTTAAGCCACAATATGGCGAAGTGTCGTTACTCTGAAGCGTAGCTAATTTACTGGCACTAGCGGGAACAATGAGGAAGAGGCAGGTGTCAAAAGGTAGTGGCTTGTGGAATCCACGGGGCTCACGTCATGGCCCCTCCAGGTATTACAAGCTTCTTGAACAAGGGCATGAATAGTGTCATTAAATAAGCTATGCTTCAGAGTAGCGACACTTGGCCATATTGTGGCTTAAAATCATGGTTGCCAGTTATTTGAAGCTGTATCTGAAATCACAACAAACGCTTTTCCGTCCTCCACTTTAAACAGTTTGCGACAAAGCAAAGCAATATTACATGAGCTTCCTAACACCGAATCTAATGCTGAGGAAGTCGCAATTTTGAATCATGACGATCGGCAGTTGCGCCTGCTCTGCACAAGCACCAAAATGGCGGCGCCCACAACACTGTCGGAGAAGAGTGTGCCGATACTCTAAGCGCAGCTCATTTATTGGCCCTACTTCCCGCGAACCTCCTTTCCCCTGACTGAAACTGAAACTAAATATGAATAATACACCATTATTATAGCTTATTTAGTTTCAACCACCTACACATAATGAGAGGAGGAAACGGCCGGGTAGGAGAAACGCGGGTTTTATGTGCGACTGTTCTAATCAACGTTAGTTCTAACCGTCTCAAAAGAGAGAACGCGCGAGCTTGCGCTGGTTAAAAAAAGACGGTCCAAAGAAAAGAGGCGGAACGCTGTGTTCTTTGTGATTGTGCGTCTAATTGCAAATTGTTGTGTGTATGTTTATACAGCCGGAAGTTAGTCTGCCTTAGTGGGCGTCTGGTGTCTCAGGTGTAGATGAGCAATTTAGCCAGTGCGGTACAACCGCAAACCTGGGGTCTTTAACGTGCACCACGCAGTAGTGATACACGACCGCACGCCGGTATGATGCTCTTCCAGATCGAAACGGGCAGGGGCGGGGTGGGTTCTGCAGCGCGAGCTTTCGCTCCACGTGCTCCGAGCTGGTGTGCGCTAGACATGCACTCGGCCACCGATCCCCCCCCCCCCTCTTATATAAGTATTTGAAGATCGACGATGGACGTCGATCGTCTCGAGGTAATGTAACGTAATAACATTATATAAATAATAAACATATTGAAGGATTGAACGACTCAATTTTTCAATTCTTGGATTGTAATATGGCGGTAGCCTATTGTACTTACTGTTGATGAAGAGCAATATGAGGTGACGAGGTAATGATTAAATTATGAGGCTCTATAAGGACTACGATATTAGTGGGTGTCGAACCACAACGTACAGTGCCAGACTTGTTTCAAGTATCGTGTACCCAAAGACCTTTCTTCACCCGCAACAGAATATGGCAGAATCAATGAGGATGCTGCTTTACAACTGTACGTGGAACAGGAAAACTGCAATGTGCAGAAGTGCGGCTTATTCGTTAATATGAAGGACGGATTTCTAGCAGCATTCCCTGATTGACTACTTGGAACAAATGGCCTCATTTACGTAAAGTGTCCCCGTTCCAAAAGATTTTTGAAGCCTACTGAAACCGCAAAGGAGTATGAAGCGAAAAATAAGAACATGGAGCCTGGCGTGAAAGGTCCAAATCACCACCATAGCCTCTACTACCAAATACAAGGGCAGTTACACAATACACAAAGAGAGTTTTGTGATTTCGTTATATTTACACTCAAGGGCATTGATATCCAACGTCTTCAGAGGGATGACACCTTCTTGTCAACCAACATAGAGCCTTTTCTACTCAAGTTTTACATGGAAGGCCCGACTTCCACTGAAATCCCTCACGTAGACGAGTTGTCCGACCGAATAATCTGCCATTACTCCCGATCTGGGAATCTCTCGATCTTCATTCATGGCCATAGTATCATATGAGACCGAGGGGTGCGGCTCTTCGTCCGCCGAACATTGCTTCGGCGGGTGTTTTTACCGTGTAAGATGAGACCGTCGCGTGCTGCTGGAACAAGAACCTGGCGATTCTTCACTGAACTGCTTCTTCCGTAAGCTTCAAGAGGGCTTTTTCGTTTCGCACACCATCTGTTCTGCTTGCCCGTTAGTTGCAGGATGGTATGGTGCACTAATGTAATGCCTGATGCCGTTTTTTTTTGTTTTTTTGGGGGGGTGGGTGGACTTGATTATTTTATTTGAAGCAAGATATGGCGCGTTATTAGAGAAAAGTATTTTCGGTAGGGCAAAAGTAGGGACAAGAGAGCGTAGAACGTCAATGACGCGTTTGGACGTCGTGGCAGGCATCGTGTAAACTTCCAACCACTTAGAGTACGCATCGACCATGACTCCGCAGATGCGGATACGTTTCGCCACCTACAGACTGAATAGTGGATCGTTTTAAGTTACAGTTCATGATGGCGCTGGACTCGAGGAAGCTTTCGACTCTTTCCACAAAGTTAGCCCAGGTGCCAGCACTTTTGTCGAAAGTGGTAAGTGTTCGAAACGTCGACAACGTCGGTAGCCACGTTGCTTGACACTGGACGCTTACCATTCGCTGAGAAGAAACTTGCTTGTTCGTCTGCCACGAGTCGTCCGATATCAGGTCATCACAGCTACTCCATCTCCCGACAAAACAGGTCGTCATTGTCCGCATGTCCATAGTTAGCAATCACGTGAACTTATAAATTCCCATACGCTCATAACTTGCCGTCGCTAAACGCCGTTCATTCATAGTTTCTTCATTGCAAATAAACGTCTTCCTATTTATTCTGATGGTTTTCATCATACTGCTCCTAAGCTGTACTTACAACATTATATCGGTACTTCCGAAAATATTGCAACGGCGTTTGTCTTCTGGGAACTATAATGTAACAACCTTTACAAAATCTTCCGGATCCCATGAAACACAATATTTCGTTATGTCACTTTTCGGTCGTCATTATAATGGTGAGGTAAGTACCGTAAATTACGAAGCAGTTTACTTGACGTCCGCTTCCACTGGTGTCTTGGAATATTGAGTCTACTGAGCGTGCATTCCTGCAGAAGAAGTTTTCATTGAAAGAATATTGACACGTCAATCAACAATTGATTCCTTCTTGGTAAGGTTTATTGCAAAAGCCCCTGGCAATATCGCGACTCCAGCAAAACGAACGATACCTAGCGAGATAACACTGAACTGGCCGGACCAGGTCCTTTCGCGATTTCTGCTCGTCTCTTCTGGCTTCCGAGTTTGCATGTTGTCGGTGGATTGCGCGACAGAACAGTTCTACCGGTGTCTGTGTCGTAACCGTAGTATCGCCTTGTGACCCAGGTTGCTCTGCACGTGACCTATGGAACCGCGTGAGCCAGACATTCTGCGTTTCTCAACGTTCATCAGCACAGTGGAAGGACAGTCGGCAGTCCTTTCCTCGTTTCCTCGAAGAAAGTCAAGCCTCTGGAAGCTCGCTTACCCCAACACATCGCCGCAGGTTCGAAACGTGGAGAATAAAAAGCGGGGCGAACCATTTGGAGTCCAATTCCCACTCGCTGATTCCCCAGCGTTGTGCGTTGAGCTGGCACATGGCACGGCACGACCTAGATTCGACCGCCATATTTGCCCGATAGTGGCGTCCCCTATAGGTCGCTGGAGTCGCGATACAGCCTGACATTCTCGCATACATGCGTTTGCTGGGTCACGCTACTTGAGCCAGCTGAGCACAGCTGGCAGCGGCGCGAGCAAGGCCACGAGGGGAACGTGATGGTGCTCGAGCCATCCCACCGTGAGCCAATGTTTCGGCCACCCCACGGGTGCGTGTCGCCATCTATTGGTTGAACTAACGCCTTGTTCAAGATGGCTGCCGTGGGACCGCAGCCTTAAGAAGTGTTCAGATTTCGGTAAAACTATCAATTCTTAGCGGATACCAAGTCAGTATCATTATCCTGGCAATTAGGCAACAGATGCAGGTGCGACATCGACCCATACATTACAGACACAGCTATGGCAATTACACTTTGACGAAACAACATCGCTAATTTAATCAATCGTCACGCCATCACGCAAGGAAAAAGAGGCGGCACGACTCCCATTTTAGCTTCCATCTTAACTCTCCGCTTTATGTGTTGTACCCTTCCATTTATTTCCAACCTCCACATTCGTGACCTTCCACGCAGGGTCACAAGCAGTCATGCTACTACTGGATGCCATCATATACCCAGGTCTGAACTTCGGCGTATACAGGCTGTGCTTGTGATAATGCAATAAGTCGCATATTGACGAGACTGCACGATCTATGACATCAAAAAGGCAAACCTCAAGAGTGATCTGGCGTGACACGACAACGGTTTCGGCATATAATAAAGTGTAACCCACAAAAAAAAAAGCGAAAGCAAGGTAGAATTTGTCAGTGTTTTTGAAGGAGACACGTCTTATACCCCTGTCAGAAGGGCTAATTTAGTGTACTTCAACCAAGTGTACTTCGCCTTTAGTGTCATTTTTGTAGTGTGCCACGCGGCTTCTTCCTGAGGAACACACTTGGCTTCGACTGAGTTTGACGAACTCACCTCTCTCGATCGAGTGCGTGGCATCGATAGGAGTGTTTGAACAGTAAAACATAACAACACAGAAACAAAAAACGTGGCGTAAATTTTATTTTATAAAGAATAATAAATTCTTGAAAGAGAGTACATGTAGAAGAGTGGCATTGCAAAACAAAATACTATACTTCGTTTCAGCTTGGGTCCAGACGCAGCCGATCCTACAAGCGCGAGCTCCGGGCTTCCAGCGTCCCTGCCAAGCACGCGCGCTCGTGCAGTACAGGCCCTGTTCAGGGCCACACGCTCGTGCTTGTAGCATCGGCTGCGTCTGGACCCAAGCTGAAACGAAGTATAGGTGGACGTTTGCTTGGCTGATCTGAACCAAGATTAGCGCCGCGGTGAATTGATAAAAGACGACGAAGAAGTCAGTCATTTTAAGGCTATCTTGGTTAGCAGAGAAAGATATACCCTACTTCGGTTTCAGCATGTAACTATTCGAGACAACACGATAATTATGATCTAATTAGGCAGTGTCAGGGCCTCCTCGTAGACTTCCGTGGGACGAAGCAGAGCGCCAAAACTGGATATGCTTCTTTCTTTATCTTGGCTTGCATTGATCGATCAGAATCATCCAATTGGCGTAAAAATCGTTCATTAATATAACGTTGCTTTAGAGCGTAGCTCCTTAGGCACCCGTTTCCGGGTTCAGCGACGTCGGCGTCGACGTAACCGCGCGTTGCATTATGAGATGTTTCCCAAAATGTCGGCACACGTGACGTCACGAGGGTAAAACTTTCCTGCTGAATTTGGCAGTAAAATTTTTCGCTAAGTTTGACTGAAATTTTTCCGCTAAATTTAGCGGGAAAATTTTACCCGCGTGACGTCAAGTGACGTCGCACCTAAAATTTCACGTGACGTGTCATATGACGTCCCACGTCAATTCAGCGGGAACATTTACCCGCTAAATCTAGCAGGAAATTTAGCGAACATTTTCCGTCAAGTGGGATGGGAGCAGAAGAGGAGGATGGGAGGCTACGGAGGGGAGCACCTGCATACCCTCCCCGTCGTACCCTCCCCTCCTCGTCCTCAAAAGCTGAGCTCCAATTTGTCATTACAGAGAATTGTAAACGTCTAATTTTTTAATGTGTCTTTATTAAGGGGTATCGGTGGCCGAGTGGGCTAGCGCAATCCAGATCGGAGTACGTGGAGATAAAGCTCGCGCTGCAGAACCCAGTGATACTGAGCTCAATCCCCAGCCCTGCCCGAAGAACACACTTCCGATGAAGTGAGTTCGGGGAGCACACTACTCTCGCTCCGGTAGACCGAGTGTGTAATCTCGATAGCAGTGCTCAAGGAGTAAAAACAATAGAAGAAACTAACGCTGCGTAAAATTAGTAGAGAGGTTTAGTAGATCGTTCCGATACCTCCGATACCCCCGATAACGATACTATATATGTAAGCGCAAAGGCGGAGGCAGAGTATCGGGTATCGTTATCGGAGTCATCGGAACGATCTACTAAAACTCTCTATTATTATTCCGATAGGAGTAATCTTAGTCGCGCACTTGTTTTCTGTTGACAAGAAAGTAGTGCACTGTAGAAAAACAAGCGGCTAATCTAGTTTCCTGCCTTTGCCCCGTCGCGACGGCCAGGAGGCATCTGCAAGACTCCACCAGGAATTTGAAGGTGGCAGGAGAGACGTGAAAGGCTTGCTTGAAATGGAACTCGACCAAACGGGGCAAGCTGTCTTCGAACCACCGTTCGTTTTTCTGGAAACACCACCGTTCTCGACTGATCACGGGCAGGCTGTCGGTCATGAGAGCAGCTATGGTGAAGGCATTGACCTGCAGCTGGCTGATCGATGTCACTCGAAATTCTTGCCTGTGCGTCGGCATCCAGCTCCAGCTGCCTCTCATCTGAAAGGCGTTGAACTCTCACGGAGAAAAGTACCCCCACCACGCGCTTCCAATGTCCAAGGTCGCAGATATCGCCCTCCAGCTCGCCCTCCACACACTCCATGATGTTTCGTTGTGGCGTGTGGCAAATGGGCTCGCGGCGCCTGGCGCACACCAGCTCGGAGCACGTGGAGCGAAAGCTCGCGCTGCAGAACCCCCAGGTGTCCTGGGTTCAATCCCCACCCTGCCCGTTTCGATCTGGATGAGCATCGTATACCGGCGTGCGGACGTGCATCACTGGCTTGTAATGGCTGATCATAATTATCAAATTGGATTTAAATTTGGTATAAAGCTTATGACTTAGCGCAACAATGTGTGGTAACGTGTTTTTAATAAGACGACGAAGTTATTTATGAAAATATGCGTATGGCACTTTAATGTTTTGCGTGCCCATTACTTTACTCATCATCATTGCCATCATTTTGGAGTGACATTAAGTTTTTCCGGGTAGCACCAACACACTTGGAGTGTGTTTCGACGGGTCGAAGTGCACTCGCTTGTAGTGACACCTAACTAGCCCGTCTGACAGGGGTATTAACTAGAGGCAATACACCGATCTCACCACGCGCTCCACGCATGCGTGACGCCGCCATAACTGTAGTTCATAAAAGGCAGATGCCAGTTCACGAGACAGCTCATGCCGACCCGTGCTCTGCTCGCGCAGACCTTCAGCGGGGTTGTCGAGCGTGCAGGAAGACTACAGCTCCCACGATGCATGGCGGCAGCGGTGGCGTAATGAAACTGGCTGGTGACATCGGTCTATTAGTTCATTCAATGATCTGTGTGTGCGTGCGCGCGTGCGTGTGTTTGTGTGTGTTTGTGTGTGTGTGCAGGCGTGTTTGTTCCATTCTTGGCGTCTTATGCGTAGATGTTCCTTCTTCGCTTATCAGTTATTGCCTTTTTTATGGTAGGGGCGGATCGGTGACCGAGTGGGCTAGAGCACACCAGCCCGGAGCACGTGGAGCGGAAGCTCGCGCTGCGGAATCCCCACTCCTGCCCGTTTCAATCTGGATGAGCATCGTACTGGCGTGCGGTCGTGTATCACTACTGCGTGATGCACGTTAAAGATCCAGGCTAGTGGTTGTACTTCACTGGCTAAATTTTGCATGGACAGCTAGGAGACAAGTCGCCTGTTGCGGCAGACTAAGTTCAGGCTGTATAAACATACCCCCTCCCCCCCCCTTTTTTTATGTACAAATTTCTTTCTCTCTTTTTCTCTCTCTTTCGATTCCAACCCCAGTCAGTCAGTTAATGCGAACCCGAATCCCAGCCGAACGCTGATGGACCACTCGTACCCAATCTGTGCCTCGCTCAGGCGCCCAATAGCTGACGTTAGAACATCCAGAACTGAGTTATTGTCACATTGGTGTTGCTTCAGTTCGCAATCAAATTTGCGGATACGTGCCTTTATCTTGGTCGTCGCTTTGAAATTCAAAGTCAGTCTTGAGAGTAAAAAAAAAAATACTAAATCGTCGTTTTGGTTACTTGCTGAGCACTTCTAAGTTACAACTGGGTCATAGACTTCCCGGTTTTAACCAGAAAATACACTGATAAAATCTGTCGGTGCCAAAAATACAAGAACGGTCAAACCGAATATTATCGATAAACTGTTAGTTCGTGTCAAAACTGCAAAATCGGTTAAAGGCAAACAACACCGATGTCTGGTAATATTTTCTCCAGCTGGGATTGTTGTTATCGGAACCCTCCCCTCTCGAGACATTAATTCATAGTTTTTAATTAGACGTTTTCACCATTAATAACTGTTTTTAGCGCTGGTTTGAAACGCATCACAAAAATAGATTGACAACTAAGAAAAAATAATAAACCCGAAAAACTTCCGCCAATTCTCTAGAATCGCCAGAAACTCTACGGCCTTGCGCAACTACTCCCAGAATACACAAGGGATCGAGGTATCGGGACCGAGAAGATGCAATATTGCAGCTTAATGGGGCCCCTGCTCCTTACGATTGGCAACATAGAAGGAAATTGGAAAGTACCAAAAGTATGTCGATAAAAATTAAGGAGACACGTCGCTATTTCGCAATAAATATTGTATGTGTCCTTCTTCAAAAAGTGTGCTTCACCCATTAAAAACTCTATTGATGAGCTCATACAGTAAATAAAAAAACACGTAATATCATAAACATACAACTTACAGCGCTCTAAAGAAAAATTGTTAGACCACCATCGCTTGCTTCATTTCTTCTTACCCGAGAACTCACGAAGAAACCTAAACTCGTAGCTCATAAAAAAAATAAAAAAAACTTTCGTTTGGTTCATTTACTAAGCACTTTGAGTGGGTAACATTGGCGCACTAAGCCCCGAAGACAGGAATGCACGGCTCACTTTTATAAGTAATGGCAACAGCTTACTTATTTTGGGGATAATCTGCGCTGCGACTAATTACAGGCTTAATGAGGGGAGGGCCAACTGCATGTGTAGCCCCTCGCTGTAGTCCTCGAAAGATGCACCTCTACAAATGGATGTCTTATTTTACCATTACCAAATTTGTAGACTAACTGTTTTATTCAATTCGATAAATTTCACTCCCAGAGGACACGAAGGAGGTATCGAAACCGAGAAGATGCAATATTGCAGCTTGATGAGGGGTCCCCTGCTCTTTACGATTGGCAACATAGAAGGAAAGGAAAGTAACAAAAATATGTCGACAAAACTTAAGGTGGAACCCCACCAATCATGCCGTTTTGCTTGATTTTTGACGTTTTATAACTTTCTGTCTATCTATTCTACAGTCATAAATTTAATGTTAAATAAAATGAGTGTTTTAACTATACTTTAATGTCTCAATATTACGTTTATTCTTAGTTGTTTGTTTATTATTGAACTTTTATTAGATCACAGTTTTTAATATTGAACAGTTTTTTTTTCTCGACTTATAACCTCCTAATGTCAACGACAATTTACGCTAACGGTTTGTTGGATATACTGAATTAAAAAGGAAGCAATGAACTCTACAGAGAGTGTACATTTATTGAATGAACAATAAAATTTAAAATATTGTTATTTTCTCGTGCTATAAAAACGGAATCACGTCAACTAACGAAAATAACGAGATATTAAATTACGAAGCATCATTTGATATTACTTTTTCCAGAAACTACATATTGATGGATTACACGTGAAGTTTAGTATTCAATCATGAACTGTTCTTATTCAGCTACAGCAAGTTGCAGCTTTCTAATATCAAATTCAGATGGCGACACGTGTTCCGGGATAGCTTGATTTACATTTGTCGTCATGTACCGCTTGGAACGTCACGTGAGATTCAGAAATGGCACCAGATGTGTATGTGTCAGATGCCTGGATGCCCGGAGTGAGCGAGCAAGAGATGTAGAAACAACAAACGCTGAGGCTGCAGTTGGGCCACAGCTGCTTTTGGGCGCGTTTCCCTGTGCATCGGTATGCAAAAATAAAATTGAAGCCGTGAAAGGGATTTATGCGGTTGCAATTTACAATGTTTGCAAACTCAACTGTTGTTTTATCAATTGCAAAAATTATTTTCGTAATCACACTATGGCTTAATTGTTGGAATAGTGCGACTATATTTTGTTTCATACCAGTCTCGGTGGCTTTGAACCGGAAATATTATATATATATAAAAAAAAACTCAGTGGCTCTAAGTCAGGGGTCTCAAACACGCGGCCCGCGGGCCGCATGCGGCCCACGACTCGCTGGGACACGGCCCGCAGGCAGCCGGCTACGAGTCCCGGTTCGCATATCTCTAGCGCTAGAAATGGTATGCGCCATCGTGATCTCATCGATTAATTTTCGCCCGAAAAGATCGGCGCTCTTTTCGAGTGGAGCTACTTTTCGAGTTTTTACTTATCTGTGTTCATTTCCCCTTTGTTTCGCTTTATGTATTGCTTCCTAGTTTTTTGTAATGTACAACAATTCCGCTACTAGGCTGCAAGCGCGAGTTCTTTGTTGAAGGATGCATCTCGGCTGCGCGAACTCTTGGTCAGCCGGAGCAACTGCCGAAGATGAGGTATACGAGCTCGGTATTCTCGCCTTAAAAAAATGTTACCATTAAAAAAGAAGTATGGATTTTGTAATAGAAATCGTCAGGAAAGCAAGAAATGCCAAATTAACTGATTGTTTTTTTAGAAACGCGTTAATTCCTGAGTGAATTGAGTAACGGGATTGACGGTGTACTTACTCTCTTGTTCTATTCAAAATGCGAGCACGTTGGAGGGGCGGTGTCGTTTTAATTAGGTTATCACATCAGGTCACGGCCCAAAGTACTTATATAGACAAATCAATCTAAAAATGCCACTAGCCAAACTGAGTTTTCTAAAAGCATACAGCACGAGGTCTATTCTCTTTTATATTGCCTGACCCTGACCCCTGACCCCCCGTCAAACGTTGGCCCTCGACATTCCCGATGTGGGCTATCTGGCTCCCACGCTAAAATGAGTTTGAGACCACTGCTCTAAGTCAAAGCGCTGACCTACGGCTTCCCATTTGGCGGGTTTTACTCCCCTTCGGAGGTGCCCGCAATCGGACGGAGGCCTATTACTGAGAAGGCAACCTGCAATCGAGATTACGGTTGCACCATAAAAGATTTCCAGTTGGTCAAGAAATTAACAAGCTGTTTTTGCTGGGGCAATATGCCCTTCGTTGGTTTGAACCCAAGACCTGAATTTTGACTCTGCTTTATCCTAGATAAGGGCTTAGTCAACACTAAGGGCCAATAAAGCGAATCAAGCAGCGACAAAATTGACCAATCATGTAGTTCATTTCTTTTTATTTTATTGCGCGATCATTGTTTAATCTAAATGTAATAAATACGCCGTGACATTGCGTCTTTAGTGTGTGTTCGCGGTTTTCTTTGTCTTCGTATATTTTATTGCGTTTTTACTTATTATTAGGATTCCGTTTTTTCGGATTTTATTTTTCGTGAAATTCGGAAAATGTGCTCTGAAGTTTTTTTTTTTTTTTTTGCTGAATAATCGGTGTTTACCGCAGTTTATTTTTGTTAGATTCACAATTCTCATTAGTGGGGAGTTTATTTTTGCTATTTTTTCCAAATTCTCAAGATTGAAAATAGAAATGTATATTAACCGGCGGGTATAACCCTGCCCTAGATTTATAAAAACGCACGCGTACCACGTGACATTGGCGCACTTGCCATTAGTAATACTAACTGTCCCACTACAAAACTTGAAAAAGACAAAATTAAATCACTGAACTTCTTAACGTAATCGTTGAAAAGTTTCTTTTTTTTTCTTTTCGTCTTATTCAACCATTTCTCGCAGCCGCTGCGTGTGGCGGAGTTTCGATACAAACGTCTCAGATGTTCCTCCTACGAAATATAAAAGTTCATAGCTTTCACGGTTATCAAATCAGAACCCTACCTTCCTCTAAGAAGTTCAGTTTGGAAACCAAAACAGTGGTTTGTGTCGTGATCCAGAATTACAATGCCCCGTTGTCCTGAACGAACCGTCACGGGATAAACGGTGAACCATCTTTGGTCAATACTACGAGGTATTTAAATAATCCGGGGAGACGTCTCCTGATGACCGCCGAACTAAGGCCCTGTATACTGAAAGGTAGCGCAAACCATTGTCTGAAATAGGGAAGAGAAATTTCTCCTCGCCGATGCCCTTTCCCTCTCAAAAGCTCTCTTTCCCCTCGCTTCAATTGGATCTGGCGCGACACGTGACCTTTGTCTTCCCATGGTCCCGCGCGATTCGGTCGTCTGCTCGAAACCAACGCCATCACTGGGCCAGGCGTAGCGGCGGCTCCGTTCGCGGCCTGGCCGTAGGTTTTTTTATATTTTACCACAACCTCGGCGGCAACGCGATGCCATCATGCTGCGCTGTAGATGGCACAAACAGTATTGCGGAAGGGAAGAAGCATTTTTGCCGTCCCGACGAAAAAGGAAAATCTTCAACGGCGAAGACAATGGCTCCACCGGATCGGTCGGAAAAGTTTCGAGTGCCTCCGAAGGAGACTTTGCGAGGTAAGTCATTGTCAAACCCTGAATCGTATTACCAGTCTCTTTCAGTCTCGCCGATGAAGATCGCCTATTGCGATCATGAGACGAGACAAACATGGAAGTATATTACCGGCACGAAGGACTTAAACACGTCTTTTCGCGCGTATTGCATCTTAGAAACTGACTCGCTCACTCTTAGCTCGCTTGCATTGAGTCGGCCGAGTTGAGAACGATGCGTGAGAGACTAGGATGCCACTAAAATAAAAAGGGTTGTAGTGTTACCCCGTGCATCTTGCGTCAGTGAAAGGAGAGTCACCAACAATCAAGCACCTCGCGATTTTGTTTTTGCAGCATATTTCCACGATCGGTACTTCACAGATGGCAACTAAGGATATGCGATGCTGCATTTATTTTTCAGGATCACTTCACGAACGATCAGTTTGTGCCAGTGATCTTGGCAAAGACTGGCCTCAAGAAACCAAGCCATATGCAGATCCTTCCATTTTTTTCACACCGACCTCTTCCGAATGTGCAATATTTTGCCTTGTAGCAATAAATATTTTCATGTCTTCATCTTTGTATGTGATTTGTCTTCTGTGATTCATAAAACATCAATGATTGACAATAAAAAATTGCTCTTGTATTCAAAAGGCTTTGCTGAAGGATCCCTCTGTATTCGTTTTGTAACTCACAAAGTAAGGTACGCCCGCGGGTGTGCGGCAAAGCTTATGCGCTTTGAGAGTGAACTCAAGGGTCTACCTTGCGCGTGAGAACGTCAAAGACACTAATAACTGTGATAAATGAGTAACGTGCTGGCAAGGCAACCGAGCACACGCAATTTTTCATTTTAACGGCGGGGATTCAAGTGAGTGTATTTGATTATTTGACGGGTAGTTTTATGCACGAGGCGCGTAAACAGCAGACGTCGCATATTCCTCCGCGCGCATGAGCACAGTTGAAGGTAGTATTCGACGCTTATAAAATGTGTATGAAAAGTGTATGAAGTAAACCAAGCTGCTGGATTGACAAAACGATCGGTGATGCTAAACATTACCGAAAAGTCCTGTTTTACACAATGCATAGTGGTGTCATTTATTTGCTTACCTCGGCGATGCCGATTCTTCAAATGCACTTTGTTCAAGATACTAAAACGTTTTAGTAGAGCGTACACTAAGGATTGCGAGCCTTGCGGGCGTGTGCCCAATTCATGCTCAAAGCGACGGCACGAGCTCCCGCTAGCAACGCAGTCCTTGCCTACGAAGCTCTATTTAGACGCAGGGAGAGGTGCATTCTATCGTGTGCCTGCTCTCAGCTTTACTGCAATAAACGGGTAAACCAAATATATTTTGCAGTGCATGCCAATGTTCTCAAAAAAAACTCAACTGCTTTTTTTTTTTGATTAATCGTTTGCGTTTAGCGGAATCGTAGAAAGCTTTTTCTTCACGCCCGAGCGATTCCAACTCTGCTCGTGCTATTATATTTGCCAATAGAGACGTCTTCCCGAACATTATAACTCCAATAAAGGTGCACAAACGCTAGTTTTCTTCATGTTAGAACACAAAACTCTCTTTATATGAGAAAAAAAAAATCTAGTCCGCCGTATCCAATAACATATGAACGGCCAGGCACCGGTTGTGCCCCGCACACAGGCTCGCGCCGTCGCGCGCATTGCAGGGCCCAGCTCAGTCAGACATGGCGGCGAGGGACGTGGCGCGGACATAGGGCGAGGAGGATTGCCGTCGATGGAAAGGAGGAAAACGAGGGGAGAGGAGGAATTGCGCTACCTTTCCGTATACAGGGGCCTTACACCGAACCAGTGCTCTGACCGAACTTATTTGTAGAAAACTCACTTTGTTTGGCCTTTGGGAAAATTTTGAGTTTTTCGCATAAATCCGAAGTGAAGAAAAGTTTGCCGGCGAGTATTGTCGAATTTTATTGTATCTATCTGAAAATACTGAACCCAACTAATGTGAGAAACAGGGCATAGCCTGTTGAACTTCTGGGACAATATTGTATATTTACAGAAAAGTGACACGTTTATCCGAATGGGAAAAAAACACGGAAATTAGAGCAGTTGTGGATATTGTCTTTTTTATGTTTCTGATCATCAAATTCTTCAATACTCGTAGTGGCGCTAATCGTTCACCTTGACATGGAAAGAGAGCCTCGACTGTTCTGGAACGTTTTCGATTTTGTTTTTTATTTTATTATAAAGTTTTTATTGCAAACATTTTTCTTTTTATGTTGTCACAAAACAAATTTATTATTTGTACTCTATATTGCAATTATGCAAATTTATTTAGTTTTATAGCCGCCTCGAAGACAACGAGGCAAAGCGCTGGCCTTCAGATCCCAACCTAGTTCCACGGATCCCCAGGCGTTGTGATTATACTAAATAATTAAACGTGTGATCTCACTCTTGTGGCAATTATGATCGAGAGTGGTAGAAACTGTTAACCTTCGTTTGCTGTACTGACGGCTTGCTCCTGGTTAGTTCAGGTGGTAGAGCGCTTCACCAGTCTTGGAGAGGTCCGGGGTCGGTTCCTGGACTCACAGAAATAATAAAACACGTAAAGGACGAACGCAGACACACACAGTTCTTTCAGGTCAATTCCTGGATTTAGCGGATATTTTCAGCGGCGACAAGTCGCCTAGAAGGCGAGAAGTGTGCTCCATTTAAGGTATAGGTAAATTTATTCACGCGTAAATCTGTTCCATCTTGGGGATTTTCCCTAAATTTGTTTATGTACTTCATGTTACAAACTGTGTACAGTGGTAACAAGAGTAGGGGAACGTTACGTGGTTCGGCTCTGTGCATAATTTCTCGCTCTAGTGAAGCACTTTTTAAAGTCGTGCACTCACGCCCGTCCTTCCCAGGAAGGTGTGAAACATCACGAATAAAAAAGCACATAAAGAAAATTTATTTGATTTAAATGGGAGTTGTCTGATCTAAAGTATAGTTATATGATTTCAATCACTTTACCTTAAAATATATATTTCTGGTTTTGAACTCGCGCACAGTCGGCTAGTTGCCCAACAACAATAACTTTTTACAGCGAAGCTGTTATGTGCTAGAATCTGGAAAAAGTGGGCTAGGGCACACCAGCTCGGAGCATGTGGAGCGAAAGCTCGCGCTGCAGAGCCCAGGGATCCTGAGTTTAATCCCCATTCCTGCCCGTTTCTATCTGCATGATTATCGTACCGGCGTGCGGTTGTGTATCGCTACTGCGTGGTGCACGTTAAAGACCCCAGGCTAGCGGGTGTAGTGCACTGGCTAAATTGCTCATTTACAGCTGGGAGACTCGTCGCCCGTTGAGGCAGACCAAGTTCTAGGCTGTAAAAACATACACACAACCCAATTTACCGCGGTTCCAGCACCTAATCAAATTTTCCGCGTGAAAGAACTGACCTATTTCTTTCATCTCACCTTTTCGTGTGTGTGTGTATTTGTTTTCCTTTTATCTCGATCGTTGTAGAATCTCTTCCCGGAACAGATGATTTGTTTGGTTTGTGTGCGTGTGCTTTCCGCGTGCATTTCATGACTTTGAGAAGTGCAGCGGCGGCGGTCAGGTTTCGCAGGTGGCATGAATTATAGTGTTTTTGTTTTTTGTTTGACAAAAATGTTTTGCGAGAATATACTTTATAAACTTTTCTGCCAATAACTTGCTCATTAATGTATATAATATCGCATTGAATGGCTCACATTTAACCCTTAATGTTGTCGCAATAAAGTAGTAACATTGTTCTTGAATCGGGTCGCAGCATTTTGATGACGTAAATAAGTAATAATATTTGTCTTTCTTTAAAAACAAAAAACAGGTAATAATATTAATATTATAATTCAACACAGACCCTTCAATACGAAAAACTTTCCGCTTCCTTCATGAGTCACGTCTTGTTTTATGCACCATTTTGTGAATATTTATTCTAATGGTTCTTGCTCCGTTCACATGATGTAAATTGGAGGCGGGTGTACACATAGCGATGTCATCAGGCTTGACATCTAGGAAACAGTAACTTGGGTGCTTTTGTCACATTGCCCGCTGTCTGCAAAAATGACCGAGTCTCATCCAAAATACTCTACGTTATTTAATACAATGTACGCCACTCTGTCTGTTCTGTGTTTTCGGTCTTTGATCCCGTCTATTCTTGTCAACTTGGCAACTGCAGCGCATAAGATACTGGGCTTTTACTTATCACAAGGTTTTCTTCTTTAAGAGTCAAATAAATGTCAAATTTACCATGAATACCGGTAACGTTTTCAGTCTATGCGTAGATGGGCTGGCTACTAAAAGAATTATTTCACTAGGCAGTCTAGTCATTTGAGCTTGAGACCCAACCATGTTTGCTCATCCATTCAACGCAGCAATATAGCTCGTTGCCGTCAACGAAAAACCAAGTATGCCTATCTTGAAACTGTAGTGACCCAGATCCCACGAGAACCAAGCGCTAGCCTACTAAAGAAATAAAAGTTGATGTGCTGGTGGCGCGTGACGCTCGCACGCCTCGGACACAGAACAGAAAGAACACCAACTGGCTGGTCGCTCTTTTTTTTTTGATCCCGACAAGTGGTGACTCGGACGTGCCTGCGACTTCGAGCATGACGGACAACCAAACCCCGGCTTCCACTCCAGCTCCAGTTGCAGCTGTTGCGGTGCGGCTCCCACCGTACTGGGACCGCAACCCGCGAGTCTGGTTTCTGCAAGTGGAGTCGCAGTTCCATCTCACACACATTACAAGCCAGCAACGTATGTACCATCACGTCGTATCGGTTCTTTCTCCAACTGCAGCCGATGAAGTGTACGACGTGCTATGCAACCCGTCGACCACGAATCCCTATGATCAGCTAAAGGCGGCCCTGCTGCAGAGGACCGAGGCCTCCGAACGCACTCGCTGGCAGCAACTACTCTCCGCAGAAGAACTCGGGGATCGACGTCCCTCACAGTTGCTGCGGCGAATGACGCAGCTTCTCGGAGAGCGTGCCAGTACCATTGACTCCCACCGAACGTCCAAATGGTACTAGCAGCAGCCACGCCCCTCAACCTCACGGGACTCGCCGGGTTGGCCGACGCGGTAATGGAAGTCTCCACCCCGTCCACGAGCAACATCGCTGCCACAACCATACCGCCGGCAAGCGATGCCCCTAGCACGGCACAAAATGTCCAGATACCAAACGCGTCACAAGAATACGTTGACCAGCTCTGCCAACGTTTGGAACAAGTGGTACTCGCTGCAACAAGCCGTCGAGACTCAGCGCGCTCTCCAAACCATCGACGGCACTCTACGTCGCGCCGACCTAAAAACGACCGCACGGGCAGAGACCACTCTTCCGGTTTGTGTTACTAGCACCGGCGTTTCGGTCCCGACGCGCGCCGCTGGCAACGCCCCTGCGCGTGGCCGGAAAACCGGCCGGCCGACCGCTAGAGTCGACGAGCGGTCCTAGCCCACAAGAGAGTCGCCTCTTCTACGTGACAGAACGAGCCACCGGAAACCGCCTACTCGTCGACACAGGGGCCGAGATCAGCGCCATTCCTGCGTCTCGTGCCGACCGTTCATGTAAGCCCATCTCCTTTTTACAGGCCGTGAACGGCACGAACATCCCAGTCTACGCAGAACGCTCCATCTCACTGAATCTTGGCCTTCGACGAGTTTTCCGCTGGATATTTCTGGTGGCAGACGTTGGAGCAGACTTTTTAAATACCATTCGCTGCTGGTCGACGTCAAAAGAAAGCGCCTCCTTGACTCAGCTACACAACTGTCCGTGCAAGGCGTCGCAACGACGGAAACTCCGGTGTTTGTCTCCACCTGCACTCAAGTGCAAGGAGCGTCCCAAGCACCGCTCAGCGAGTTCCCCTCACTTACGCGACCTCCCGACTGGAAGAAACCTGTTGAGCATGATGTCACGTATCACATACCAACAACAGGACCACCAGTTTTCTCTCGGCCACGTCGCCTAGCTCCAGAGAAACTCCACACTGCTCGGGCAGAGTTCGAACACATGCTCGAACTAGGGATCATACGACCATTCTCCAGCAGTTGGGCATCTCCGCTGCACATGGTCTCTAAAAAAAACGGGGACTGGAGACCATGCGGAGATTACCGCGCTCTGAACAAAAACACTGTTCCAGACCGGTACCCGCTCCCCAACATCCAAGATTTCACGGTCAGTCTTCAAGGTTCTACCATCTTCTCGAAGATTGACCTAACCCGAGCCTACCACCAAATTCCGGTAGCCGAAGAGGACATCCCCAAGACAGCCGTCAAAACGCCGTTTGGCTTATTTGAATTCCTCTGCATGCCTTTCGGCCTTAGTAATGCGGCGCAATCGTTCCAACGATTTATCGACGCTCTGACTCGATGCTTGCCCTTCGTATGTTCCTATGTCGACGACCTACTGGTCGCGAGCTCTACTGCAGAAGAGCACACCACCCATCTCCAACTTCTCTTCGAACGGCTCGCCAAACATGGCATCATCATCAACGCCACGAAGAGCGAGCTTGGAGTGCCCGAACTAGATTTTCTCGGCCACCGTCTAAATAGCTCAGGCCTTCGACCTCTGCCTGCTAAAGTCAGCGCTATTCAAGACTTCCCGCGGCCAACATCACTCACCAAGCTCCGTCAGTTCATCGGCCTCATAAACTTCTGCAGACGCTTTATTCCACACTGCGCCAAGCTGCTTCAACCACTCGACCTTCTCCTTGGCAAGAGCGGGCGACCCACTTCTCCTCTTCCCTGGAACGAAGCAGCTGAGAAAGCGTTTTGTGAAGCGAAACGAGCGTTGGCAGAGGCTACCCTTCTGCAACATCCCATGCACGACGCTCCGACGTCGATCGTGACGGACGCCTCGGCTACCGCGATCGGAGCCGTACTCCAACAATACATTGACGGTCAGTGGCAGCCACTCGCTTTCTTTTCCAAGAAGCTGCAACCCGCACGAGCGCGCTACAGCGTGTTTGGGCGTGAATTACTGGCTGAATACTTGGCTGTCCGCCACTTCCGATACTTCGTCGAAGGAAGAACATTTATCATCTGGACAGATCATAAACCTCTAACAAATGCCGTCTCCAACACTGGATCCCATTACACACCACGGGAAATTCGTCAGCTCGCCTTTTTGTCAGAATTTTCAACAGACATCCGACACGTCAGAAGCGTGGACAACGTACCTGCCGACGTCCTCAGCCGCATTGATGCAGTTTCCTTGCCTCCACTACCGGACCTTGCAGAACTTGCCCGTCTACAGGTGAACGACGAGGAACTAAAAACGTCACGTGCGTCATCGTCTCTGCAGCTGCAGGATGTCACCTTTCCAGGAAACATAATCGTCCCGTGCGACCTGAAAACTGGAAAGCCACGGCCTTTTATTCCTGCTCCTCTACGTCGAAAACTCTTCGACGCCACTCACTGATCTATCACACCCGGGCGTTCGGGCAACGCAGAAGCTCATGACGAGCAGATACGTATGGCCCCGCATTAAGGCAGACGTCCGGGACTGGGCACGCTCCTGCATCCCCTGTCAACAGGCCAAGGTACATCGGAACCCTGTGCCCCCGGCCAGGACAATTCTCCAACCAGATACGCGTTTTAACAAAGTGCATCTGGACCTGGTCGGGCCTTTTCCATCGTCACAGGGAAACCGATACCTCCTCACCTGCATAGACAGATTTACAAGATGGCCAGAGGCAACACCCATACCTGACATCACTGCCTCCACTCTCGCAGCCGCATTCATCTCGACCTGGGTGTCTAGATTCGGATGCCCTTCCGAGATTGTCACGGATCGCGAACGACAATTCGAGTCCTCACTCTTCACAGAGATCAACCGCATCCTCGGAACGACAAGACTAAAGACCACAGCCTATCATCCGCAGTCCAACGGTCTTGTCGAGCGTTTTCACCGCCACCTAAAATCGGCACTAACAGCACATGGCAACCCAAATGAGTGGGCTCTTCAACTACCGCTCGTGCTCCTTGGCATACGCACTGCCCTCAAAGAAGATCTTGGACGCTCCACCGCAGAGCTCGTGCATGGTACCCACGTCAGGTTACCATCAGACTTCTTTGAGGCCGAGCCAATATCTTCAACAAGACCCCAAGATTACGCTGAAACACTGCGGCAAGTCTTCGAGAACCTTCGTCCCATCCCAACTCGGACAGGTCAAACCAAGTCACCCTACGTTACCGAAGATTTAAAAACGGCCACACACGTCTTTGTACGACAAGATCACCACAAGAAACCACTACGCCCTCACTATCAAGGACCGTTCCCTGTGGTTCAGAGAAGAACCGACACATTTATGCTTCGTATCAACGGCAAAGATGATACAGTTGCTCTACACCGCCTCAAGCCTGCACACCTTGAAGCCACACCCGTAAACCACGTCAACGCACAAAAGAGCCTTCAATGGAAGGATTTAACAACTCCAACTTAAATCCTCCCAAAGGGGGGGGCATATCTGTAGTGACCCAGATCCCACGAGAACCAAGCGCTAGCCTACTAAAGAAATAAAATTTGATGTGCTGGTGGCGCGTGATACTCGCACGCCTCGGACACAAAACAGAAAGAACACCAACTGGCTGGTCGCTCTTTTCTTTGATCCCTACAAAACCATACACCGCAAGACTTTCTCCCATCAGCCCCCAAAAAGTTATAACAAACACAAGGGACCGACGAAAATAATCGCTGGAGAAGGGGAACAAAAGGGACAAAGGACATACACAAGGGACCCTCCTGCGAAGATTACAAGCCGATTGTGCTTCCATGAACAAACGACTTTATGTTAACGTGTGCACTAAATCACCAACCTGTGATTCCTCATCAAGTCCAAAAAGAGCATTGTCTGGGTCCAGCATGCGTCTCGTTCGCTATAAGCCGAGTTCTTTAACAGCCTGATGATCCTCGAGATGTCCCCGGCGGTTCTGGCGTTGCTTTTATTGCGTTAGCATTAGTACCCACATGAGAGGAAAAGGCTGACGGCGTTCATCTGTTGACAAAAGGGTGGAAAGGAAGCGCGCCGCATGGAGAGGAGGAGAGTAGTGAAGGACAAAGGAGAGAGGGAGGTGACGTCACGGGGTGGAAGCCAATGCGCGCGCTGATGGAGGGGCGAATTGGAACTTGCAGGTGAGTGGAGCGCGTATTCCTTGGTTTGTGTTACAAAACTGAGTGTGAACCAAGTACCAGCGGTGGTTCAAGTAGTGGGGGAAAACAATTAAAGAAAGATTCATGGGTCGATCCTCAGGCAATGCGTCAGCATGATTTTTGGGAAACACCACACACGTCTCCCTTTGGGAAACAATAACACTGACCCCGTAACGAAGCCAAACAGAGGCAGCAAAAAATAGAGGAAGCAGAAGAGAAAGCCAGAACAGAAAAGTGAAGGGGTCAGCGTTAGGGTTTCCCAAAAGGGGACGTGTGTGGCGTTTCCCAAGGTTCACGCTGGCGCATTTCTGAAGGACCCACCAATGGATCTCTCTTGAATTTCTATTTGAAGAATACTGCCGGCCGACTTTTGCTGCCCAAGGCATTGAGGAGTTCACAATTCAAAGGGAGGAAATTATAGAGAAATGCATAAATTAGCATTTTTTGTAAGAAATTGTAGCTGACATGATGATTATTCACTTATAATTAAAGCAATTCATCAAGACCACTAGCAATATGTGCAAATCTAGTAACAGAGAGAATGCCCTTTATTATAAAATGTAGCAATACTCGCAGTGCTAGAAGGCAAACCATTCTAATCGTGGACAGACCTTGGAACAAACGAATATTTAATAAACGTCTTTTCTGCATTGAAACTCAAGGATTACTTTATCATGGTCTTGCCTCGTGTTACGGCTGTTATTGTACCTTAAATAGTCCTCGAAATGTGAGCAAATCTTACCATGTACTATGCTGTGAAAAAATTTCAAACGCTTTACTTTTCGGCGAGCACATAACTCGGGTCTGGTAACGCAGACACGGTAAATGATGACACGCACTTATCCATGTTGCAAACAGTATAAATAAATCGTAGTGCCTTTTTACAACGCCTTCCAGTTGGTCTATGCGTTATTGGGAATGTGGATCCCCTAGAATGTCCATATATTTCAATAAAGGACAAATCAAAGACGTGAATGCCACGAGTTTCGTTTCAGAAGTACAATCACGTAATGTCCTACGTAAATACCACGGTTTTGGCACATGTCTAAGTTTATGTAGTATTTTCTGGTACGATTTTCTAACGAAAGCTTTCGCGAAATCTAAAACATGGCACCGATTTGGCCATTCTTGTACACTATAAAAGCGAATTCAAGAGTCATATGAACACACTGAGTCATTGTTGAGTATCCGCGTCGGAACCTGTGATGATCATATCTAGCTCATTATAGATCATATGCGCACGAACAAAGAATACCCGAACCAGCAAGCTGGCTGGAGTGAAAATCTGGGCAACTGGCATGCTTACGAGCACTCTCTGGGAGTCCCTGACATAATAAACTACCGCGCAATAAAACAAAAAATAAAACGTTTTTTTTTACGTTTTTTACGGTCGCATAAAAGAAATATTTTTATTGGTTTGGAGATTGCGGGTCCCCCTTTCGCGGCTACGGGGCCCTGGTGCCAGCCCGGAGCCCGCGGCGCGGCCGCTCCGGTCGCCCTGCCTAACGCCGGTCCTGCTTCCACATACCACAAATGATGAAATCTCTATGTTACTTTGTGGACTCTTGGGGTGGAGAAAAAGAACGAGCTGGGAAGAAAGTAATCCTGCGGCAACGCAACTCGCAAGACACTGAACAGAAGTGTCGGACGCCATCTCGGTGATTCTGCATCCCGCCAAATACAATGCGCGCATGCGTAGTGGAGATGAAATTACGTGACCATCAAAATAAAAAAGAAAAACAAATAATCTTACCATATTCCATCGTAGCATTTTGCTTTTTATGTCTGCTTGCTTACGTTTTCTGAGAGCAACAGATGTCAGCAACTGGGCGAATGTGCGGGCCCAAGAAACATTTTGCGGCAAAGTTTACACGTGTGCGATTCTTTGATTCGCGAAGTTTGCCGACAGAACAGACTAAAAGAAAACATAAAAGGAACGGAAAGACACGGGTTGATCTATGTCTGTCTGTTTTGTTTGTTTCTAGTTTATTTTACTGGATGCTGGTGTCTTAGAATGGGAGAATACACGGAACCCAAATGCTATGATCGCAGCCGATCAACGGCTTCTCTATCGGGAGGCCATCGGCTGTGGTCGGGCTGCAATCGGGGTGCTCAGCTGCATTCGGCCGCACAAAAAGCGGGACTCTTTCCCTTTCGGGAGGCTGTCGGCTGCGATCCCGCTGGGACCGGGCTTAGCACCTGCGTTGGAACACGACAAACGGTGCACTCCCTCGCCCTCCTCCCCTTTCGGGAAGCCGTCGGCTCCGATCGGACCGCGTTCGGCCACCCCAAGGAGCAAACCCCCTCGCCCTCCTGCGTCTTCGTGAAGCCATCGGCTTCCATCGGCCTGATTTTCCCGTTAGGAACCCACAACGTCCCAGCGACGGCTCGACATCGTGTGCAAATTGAGCTGCCTCGAGTCATTAGTTGCGCGCAGCGTTACCAAAAGGTAGACGGCGGAAAGCGTAACCCAAGGAGAAAGAAAGGATATAGAGGAGAAACTCCCCTCTTACCGGGATCCTCTTTTGTGTATCCCAGACGTCGCTATCGTCCCCTTCGGAGATTAGTCTGTCACTCTTACTTTACACAGAAGTGGTTATAATCTCCCCTCTCTCTCTCTCTCGCTTTCGCCTGTTGTTTCGACAGCCTTGCGCGCAACTAGTGAGATAGAGTGATAGAGTGAGTCACATCCTCATTCGCAGGCATCTGATCGGGTCTGAGGTCACTTTGCATTCTGCACTGAAAGAGACTAGTGCCAGCGATACAGTGGGTAGGACACTGAAGACACGGCACATAGAAATAAGACTTCTGCCGGCGAATTTGATATTCACGTCACAATGCATAGAGAAGATAATGTGATCAACTCGGAGTTGAAGTGGAAACGTTTTGCTTTATTTCGCAGCTCGCGCGTGTTGCGTTGTAGTACGTACCGCGGCTTGAAGCTGGGCGCAGAGGCACAGCGCGCGCAGTCTTCTTGTGCCAGCGCACTTTTTAGTTGGCCGCGGTTGCCGCTACCCCTTAAAATACTTCTCTTTCACAAACAAGATTTTATCGCCGTTTAAACTATATATATTTGCACGTAAAGACCATACTCAGATGCAAGTATTCTGCGTACCTGATCATTTTTGAGGTGGTGAGACGCGAGCAATCATTTTACGTTCATGGTCGCAGTAGTAATCCGTGAAATACGCACACAAACTCTTCATTGTTTTCAAGCATGTTTCTTCGGTAAATAAAAAAAGCTTCTCAACAAAAGACACTTTTAGCACCTGGCGGCTATAAACAATGTGCAAAATCGAAGCGTCACTGGCGGCTCAGGTGCATTCTGGAAAACATCTGTCAACGAATGTTTTAGGTTCGGTGTCCTCCGTCGGACCGCGGCCCTTCACCGCGCCCCTTAATTTAACGCGGCATATGATATAGACCAACACGCGGCCCTTACGTCACACAGCTGCGGTGGCGCTGTTGACGGCACTGCGCATGCGCAGAAGCTTCACTTCACGCTATTCCTGTTTCTGCGCATGCGCAGTGCCCACACCTGGTGTGGGCAAACGCAGGCTTGTTTGTGAACAGCTTGTCGGTCTATACCTCGCAGAGTCTTCGTAGGTCAACCTACGAAGACTCGGCGTGGTACGCTGCGTTGAGGAGCGTGGTGCAGGTCCGCGGTACGATAGAAGAAACAGAAACTAAAATCCATCCTCAACTTTCTTGGACATCAACGCCTTTGCGGATGTCCAACAATAACTGAATAACAACAAACATCGGAATGTTGACCGAATTTGTAATATCTAATTTAAGACCAGGATCGTTTTGCATGGAATGTTCTGATATAGAACATAACCAGAAATATTCACCTTTTAAATCTTGGGGTACGTCATTTCCGAGATTGCTCGTTGTATGTCTTTATTTAAAAAAATTGCGGTGGCTTAGCTCGGCTATGCCAGGATATACGTCGCGTGAGTTTATGCGCACAAAATGAGAGGCGCTATCAAGCGGCTCCGGTGCAGCGTCAGGCCTGGTTCACACTTTCAGCTAATCCGCTGCCGCCGACAGGGTTGCCAGATAGCTCCTAGCTGATGTAGCCAAATGGCTAGTCAGTGTAGCCCAAAAGTAGCCAAAAGCCAAATATTTGCATAGCCCAAAAGTAGCCAAAACTTCGATATTGCGTTTACAAGCTGAAGGCGAAAGCACTGCTTCTGTATATGTTTAGATGAGAAATAGTATGCAAAATCAAAGTATTAAGAGATACAGAAAACAGTTTCATTTCAAATAATAAAACAAAAAGCTCATGTGGACACATTTGGACAGTCTCATGCATAAACAATATTATTAGGAAGCATTCTTTGCAACACTCTTTCCTCCCAAAGAAAAAAAGAAAACTTCACATGAAGGATGCTTTCCAGGGTAACCCTGGCCGCCGAAGCGGAATTGGCCGCGGCAATGCACAGTGGATGCTACGCCCGGCGGCCGAATTCTTGCAGATTCGCCCGCCGATTCGCAAGTGTGAACCAGGCCTCAGACTTGGCTACTGCGCAACGGAGGCGGACAGTGCGTCTGCCGCGGCTATGACGTCACTCCTCTGGAATGTGCAGACCGGTGAGGCGCGCGTCACACAGCTGTGCGCCGTGTGACGTTACTGCTCCTCGCGCTTGCGCAGCACGGAGCACGGCTCATTATGCGAGCCACGCGAAACTGCTCAACCTTGGCCAGTGTAGCTCACGCTACAAAACACAACCCTAGAGATGGAGTGGCACCACAACGCGAAAGAACTACCTCGGTCATAGTGACGCCGGTTAACACATTGCAACATGACACACGGTCTGAAAAGAACGCAATCACAATGCCTAGCGCGACTGCAGAACGCAATGCCTTACGTAAATGCACAATATCGCGAAATACTAAAGGCGTTGGAGCTGCACCAAGAATATGTGAAAGCAAGATAAATTATTTATTGTGCTCAGACTATCTCATGCATACGTGTTCAAGTAGTTTAGGCGCAATGTCCTCGTACATTCCATTTGAGCCCGCAGTTCCATCGTTTATTTCATTTAAGCCCTCTAACAGCTTTCTGATCGTATTTAGACGATCCCTAAATTACCTTTTAATGGTCTTTAGGTGGGACCATTAGCAACTCTAAAGTGTACGTGTGATGCACGGGCCATTAATCTTCTTCAGTCAGCTGTAAGCTTGTGTATGGATTAAGCTCGCGTCCAGACATTCATCTTTTGTCTGACCCCTTAGTGAACATGGTCATCCACATTCATTAAATTGAGCAGCTTCGTACGGAAAATAGATATGAGTTAGTTAGGCACATTTCCCCCCCCCGCCCCCCCCCCCCCCAGTGGCCTATTCTTTATCCTCCCACGTACCGATGAGACAACGCATAGAGGGACTATTCACTGGCGGCCATAGCTGTGTGCGAAACTGCTGAGCACGTGCTCACGGCGAGCTTCCACAGTGCTTTTGCGGGTTGCATTTCGAACCATCAAGATTGCCTGTCTTAGCAGCCTATTCATGTGAGCTCGTTCTGAGCATGCGCTCTAAACATGGCCCTCAAATATGGCGTCCAGTGAATACCCCTCCTATCGACTAGGCCCGATGAAAAGGTTATTAGTTTGTCCGTTTATTAAAAAGAATTGAAGAGGAGATACAATAAAAACCAAAAAGGCATGATCACGTTAACGTGCGACATAGAGACGGAGAAAGCACTAGGCGTACCGTATTTCCCACTGTATAAGTCGCAGCTGTGTTTTCTCATAATTCAGTTGGTGCATCCTATAGGACGGTCGAACTTATATGCGTTTGCTAAGCTTCTCTAAGAACGAACCTTAACTGCGCAAATTTTCCTCGGGGTAATACTCGTATTTCTGGTTCGATTCATTTGTGAGAATACTCAAACGACTCTCTCCTGCGCATATGTTACGTTCACAATACAGATATGCGGGCTTATCAATGCAGTTTCTCCACGCCGATCCTACAAAAGATATACTATAAGTGGTACTTATACAAAAATGCCACTTATCAACAATCTTCTTTTTTTTTGTGAAATTGTTTTTTTTTTATAGGAGAGTGCGACTTATACACTAAGTTCTGTGTTTCGGGTTTTCTTTTTCTTCAAATTCGGGGGCTGTTTTCTGGGTTAATTTTTTTTTCCCTATGGATTCAGTGCTTTTCGGTATCAACGTTTTGTGTCGCACAAGAAACCGAAGTCTATCGGGGATTCCGTTGAAGAAAAATAGGACACGGGCGTGGAACTCTCCAAACTCCAGGACAGACGGGTCGTGACCCCACTACTTGGGAAACACCCTAATGCCGATGAGAGAATGAAACTAGACAATGAATCTAGTGCCAGAGAAAGAAGTAGCCTGGCGAACAGGTTCGTGGGGGCCGTGTACCGCGGGTCAGCACAAAAAATCCTGTAGGTACAAATTTGCTTTCCGCGAAGCTTGGGTTTTGCTTGTTCAATGAAAGATTAACCTCAGTTTTTAGGTTTTCGCCGTTTTTGATGAACCGGCTCGGGGGTTAATTATCGGGGTTTATCCGTATTTACCGAGAACACGAAACCCCACACCCAACGGTATGACGTATAGACCAAAAACTACGGAAAATACTTCGAGGCAGTGGTGAGTTTTCTGTCACTTTTGCTTTTCGCTGATTTTTGGGGTTCGCCAGAATTTAGTAGAATGCACGCTGATGTCGAGTAAGCACACTCGAAACACGATTGATTACGTCCAGAAGCGGGACAGGAACTGCAAAAAAAAAAAAAAGAATGACTGCACCCCTGGTTTACGATTTCAGTGCACGGTCTCAACAGAAGAACTGACTGCGATGGCGAGCCGACGGGGATGTTAAAACTACTAATGACATAGATTCCTATCGCTCCATGCTCCGAATACTTTACACTTGCTTCCAACGATGCACCAACGGCGTGCGAACCGCACGAACCTTCGACAGATTCCGGGCGGAGTGCGCATGCAGCTCGGCTGGCGTCGCGGCGTAACTGCGACGTGGGGCACTTCCCACGACCGTGGCGTCATGCTGGTCTCGTCCCCCGGTGGTACCGAAGCCGCCTTGTTTCCGGCGGCGGCGGGATGTTTTTATGCATCTATATTTGTTTCGTTATTACTTGCGTCATCGGGGCCCTTGGAACGTTTCCGGTCCCACGCTTTTGCACCGGCTTCGGACGGTCTGAAGGTTAACTTGGCGGTGTGGTCGATCACGGTGAGTTGAGATTAGGTTTTCGGCCTCACCTGTAATATTAGGACTGGTTCAGAGTCCAGTGTTGTACGGAACGGCATTCCTGGAACGCGTTCCTATTAGGTGGAACGAAGAAACGCAGCTGTTCCGTTTTGCATCGGGGGAACTGGAACGGGAACTCGTTACATTTTTCTGGGACGGAAAAGGGACGAGGCACTCGACTTGATCGAATGACGTTTTAGCGAACGCCCACGTTTCACCGAATGACACTTTAGCGAATAGTCGGACGCCGCGAAGCGGCGTTTTCAGAGTGGGCCAAATGGGTTCACATTTTTGTGATGAGCCTCCACAGACTGTCGCCGCGAAGCGCTGAAACGGCGTAAGCGCAGCGCGGGGGTTAGGTTAACGCGCGCCCCCGTTATTCGCTAAAACGTCGATTCGCTGAAATGTCGCTATTCGCTAAAACGTCATTCGCTCATGTGATATGAACTCGGAGAAAGGAACGGCGATTCTTTTTTTTTCGTCCAGTGGGGTGTTTTCTATATCATTTCTAAGAGGGAAATTCTAAAAGCATAAAAACAATATCTTTACGAAGATCTGGATATCGTTAACATTTTGGTAACTTATCTTAGGGTTTATTTTGTGTGGTCCTCGCTTTGTAACAGTCGGGCGCAAGAGAACTTGTGGTCATTGATTCTTTTTTTGAGTACCCGAGAGCTGCGGTTCATAAAGCAGCACTTTTAGTCGAAGGAAAAGACACAGAAAGAGGGACGGCTTCAAACTCAGCTACCTCTCTTTGCTTCCACGAATCTTCATACACCCCAGAAATCTAAGGTCGACTCACAGCCATCACCGAAGTTCCACAGAGACATACAGTGAAAACAAAATAACAGGTTGCCAGACATCGAAAGCACCCTCGTATCCAGAACATCTGCGCTCGTGCGAAATACTTGCTTAAGCCACGGGCTCGAGCCCGTGCGATCTCGCAATGCTGCACAGAGCTCGGTAAATGACTTTTTGTGGGCGCACGCGACCAAAAGCGTCGCTGCGATCGGGCTCACGCGATTGGCCAGAGAGCTCACCCTGACGTCTGTCGTAGGACTTAATCTGCTTTCATCGACGGAAATAAGGGGCGGCGTCAGGGAGTCAAGCGTATATATATATATATATATATATATATATATATATATATATATATATATATATATATATATATATATATATATATATATATATATATATATATATATATATATATATATATATATATATATATATATATATATGCGCATTTACGGATTCAAAACGTATAGGTGTTCCTTTAATTCACACAAATGCCGGAGAAAACTCACGTCAAATTAAATTATTGTGAAAGTCGTCGTTATCATTTAAGAGCAGAAGTGCTACCGAGGTTTTAGGCGCTCACGTAGGCGGTACACCGAGAAACAGAGTTAGCGCGAAGCGATTTTTCGTATTTTGCTTATTGAAGAAGGGGTTGAGCAGCGTCGAAGTTCTATCGATAAGTCTGTGCCCTGAAGGAGTGATTTCCACCGCACTAGTAGTTTTGACGGCAACCAGAAGAATATAAGTAAAAAAGAAAGCCGATCGTTCGTTTATGTTAATAGTGTCACGCAGTGCATACACATCACATCAGGTTGCTCTGCTGCGAGGCAAAATAAAGAATGTAAAAAGCTTATTTTTCAATTTAGGTCATATTTGTTTGATTTAATTCTATAAAATAAACTCACTGTCGCTAGAAAATATTTAGTATTTCTAGCTATATGCATTTTTAAACACGGCAGGCTGTTTGATCAATTCTTTGTATCGGTGAAAACAAAGCTAAAAAAAGAAAGAAATCCTGCAATTCTAGCAACGTTTCGTTCGTGAAAACCCCGCCATACTAGAAGAAAAAAAGCTGAGTTTTTTATTAGTGAAAAAGCTGTATTTGCTTTTCTCTTTCGCGATTAGATTATTCTTGCAATACCACATTGCTTTTCCAGTTTTCGTTTCTATCGCTTGCGTTCTGTTTTGATTGCAGAAATATGTGACGTAACTGAAGAACAGAAGTCGGGTGTAGATATAAATGCTAACGCATCGATTTGCGCGAAAGATCACTGCTTTTGTTCGTGTTCAGTCCGATTGTAAATATTTCTTCTGTGGTGATTTTTTTAAATTGAAATACAGGACATATGCGAATATTTAAAGCATCAAATGGTAAAGAAACGGTAGATAAAAAAGTAATTTGGAGATTATATTTGAGGGAAAGGTTTTATTTAAATCATTCTAGTAAAACCGGTCTGATATAGATCACGAATTTAGTTCAATTTGATTTTTATTCTCTATTCTGGCTGCAGCCCTAGTTCCGATTTTATGACAACCTGTGTCGCGTGAGTGTTACCATATTTAATTCTGACGTAACCGGGATAGAGGAAATGCTACCTTTTTTTTTCCGTTCGAATGAGGGAAAAATCGGAACCACTGCTTCTTAAACAAACTGAAATGTAGAGATTTGGCAATGCAGTGCCGGTATACTACATAAAAGGTCATTTCATAAATAAATAAATATCCAAAAGCTACTCATGCTGCAGCCCTCTCTACACTGGTTATATTTCCCCCGTTACTTTTCTTTTTATTTATTAGCGTCATAGTGGAAAAAAAAATTAGTGGGGGGGGGGAAGCAACTGACATGTTATAGGACATTATTTTAAAAACAAATTGTGCAAGTGAAGTGCAGAATAACCGCATGCGCATAAGGCATCCCAGCATACTTCAGGTGAGTGAACGTATTTGACTTGAGTGAATGCTCAATTTTTATATTTGTAGGTAAGCTTTTCTCCGCATCCGTCAACAGACCGATGAGATTTACTCCGCATCGGACAGTTTTGCGGTGAGCTTTTCTCCGGTGAGTTTTTCTACGCCGCCCGATTCACACACTTCCGTTGAGTCCAACGAGTGCGAGGGTTGCTTATGGCCACAGCAGCGTCGGCTCCAACCAAACGGGGTAAAAACCGGTTTTGTTGGAGCCGCGACGCAGCTGTTTCTACACCAACCCTCGCACTCGGTCAGGCTCAACGCAAGTGTGTGAATCGCCCTTCACTGTCCGTTTCCCCCGTTGCATCGGGTTTCCTCCGTAATACGGTGTCCCGCAATGCACATTCACCATTTTTTTTTTTTTTTATGGGGGAATAAGTAGTTTTGAAGAGCCTCGTTTGTTTTGAGAGATGATTGAAATAGCAAAGTGCGATTTCATTGTTTATTTTTAATTTTTAATTATAGTCGGCTGAAGCATGTACGTTGGCCTCTTGCATTCCGAGCGCAGCGCTAAGATATGCGAGCCGTCTCGGCACGTGCGCACATAGCACCTGCTTAGCAATACGCAAGATAATTGAAGCTTCAGTTGCATCGCTCGTTACCAGTGCATGTCGAACGTAGCGCGCATTGCAAAATAACAGTATCACCGGTGTCGTATTGCTTCGTTAATGCCTGGAAAATTTATGATATGGCTTTTGAGTATAATTACAAGCCTTCGCCAAATTACTTTTAACGTCATAACAATGCAATTATTTCTTATGGGCGGGTTGCACGCAGCGAGAGCAGTACTATTCCATGTAGACCAATTCTGTCACTCGTACAGAAGCAAAACCCGTTAGAGAAACCTCGCACGAAACAGCATTAGCCCTGTAAATAACAGCTCCAAACACCCCCCCCCTTTCCGAAAAAAGACAAAAAGAGAAAAGACCTATGGTTTTTAACACAAAAAGGAACAATAGATTACGCATTGCCGAATGAATACTCATTCTCCACCCAAACGTAGAGCTAGCGGTTGAGATCAGATGCCAAGGTTCAGAACCAGCAGGTATCTTATTCAAAAGATATAAGCGATTTTCTTAAGTTTCCAATGAAAAAGTGGTGGTCGACAAGCTCCTTGAATACGTGGGGATGAACGGCTTCCACTAACGCGGAAACGGAGCCACATTTTCCCACTGAAAGTTTAGGAAATCATTTATATCCTTGAAATAACGGTTACTTCTGAAACTTTGGCATCTTTTAGATCAATGCGAAGTTATTAATGGACTAGAAATATCTTCTTTATTTGGTTAAAGCGTCAAATGTATTATTCGCTTGTTTCATTCTCGTTTAAATTTTTCAGTTGAAGGTAGGGTACTTACTCAGAGACACTCCAAACGTACCAACTCTAAGTTTTTTTTTTGTTTTTTTTTTCTTATTGACGGAATTTTGGCATTATAGCGGGAACAGCCTATATATATATATAAGAAAAACGCTCAAGAGCAAGGCAAATGGAGACTCCAATATATATATACCAGGTGTTTTTGCGAAAGACTTCCAAAAATCATAAAAATTAGGGCGTTTGAAAAAAAAAGAAAGAAACTGTCTTTGGGAACAAACTACCAGCCACGGCGGACGTCAGGAATTGCCAGAAAACACACTAATTATCCACTTAATTAACTAAAATTTGTTAATTAACTTTTAATTATTGGAAATAGACATATGGCTTGAATTGGAAAGTTTCTGAGCGTTATCGAAAACCAATAAATCAGTCATTTTCCAGAAAGACTTTGAGCGCGTGAGAAGAGTAGTAGCGTACTAAAGTTACCACTCGTGGAGCAGGTACAAGGCTAGCGGTTGCGGTAATTCGCCCGCGCAATTTTTCCGCCTCTTATCTAGACCGAGCCTTGTACCTGCTCCACAAGTGGTAACTTTTAGTGCGCTTACTATAAGATCTCACACGCTCCAAGTCTTTCTGAAAATGACTGATTTGTGGTTTTCGATAACGCTCAGCAACTTTCTAATTGGAACCATATGTCTATTTCCACTAATTAAAGTTAATTAACAAATTTTTAATTAATTAGCTAGCTAGTTAGTATGTTTTTGACAATTCCTGACGTCCGCCATATTCTTAGTAGTTTGTTCCCGAGACAGTTTCTTTCTTTTTTCAAACGCCCTAATTATAAGATATATATATATATATATATATATATATATATATATATATATATATATATATATATATATATATATATATATATATATATATATATACATATGTATATATATACATACACAGGTCAATAAAGAAAATACTTAAACGTTGACCATATATAACATTAAAAACTAAGACCACTTCCGGCGAAAAGGGGTCCCACGTCATCATGAATAAAAACGAACTACGGGTAACAAATTTTATTCAGTAATTTTGCGTGGAAAAAAAACGATTCCCTATGATCTGTCCGACAAAAAATATTCTCTTATCTTGCTAGAATGATCTACATTAATTTGAAACATAAGGTGATTTAGTTGCTTTCTTCTATGCAGTTGCTTTTTTTAGATCATTAAAGATTTCGAACAAGGAGCTCAGTCTGAACTATTGGCGTCTTAAAAATAAAGGTTCCCAACCATGTAAGAGTTAAGTATCTGTTGACCTATTGTTTCTATTATATTTTCCAGTTAAAAATCTCGCCAGCATGCTTCTGAAGTTTTTCCAACTTATCTACTAGATACTTCTGATGCGGATCCCACAAAACATATGCATATTTCAGTGAATGTCTTACCAAACAGCAATAGGCTGTCTCCTTATTTTCTAAGGAGCCCACGTAAATTTCGAATGACAAAATCTGAAGTGCGGCTGGCTTTCTTTGCAGTACGATCAATTTTCTAGTGTCCCATATCACGACCACTCTCGTCTCTACTTTATTCAGTATCGTCTTCATATAATAGAACAATTACTCATGAAAAAATGGCACTATACATGTTCCACAAAAATACCCGGGTCCACAACGCATACATCACAAATATGCGAAGACAACATCGTCATACACATGACGCCACATGCATTGCCAGCAAACAACAGCAGTAAGACTGCAGTACATAAGTAATGTCTCATCAAATTTTACAACTATTAAAAAGCTTAGGATACGTCAAAAGTAATATATGAGATAACTATATTGCTAAGACCCATTGTATGTTCCTAAAATTTTGCTAAATTTGTTTTGAAAATAGCGCGACAGTTTCATGAATAAATCTTACTGCAGAGCGGTCCCCTCGGATCTGACGCCTCCTAAATAGAAAAGCCTACGTGCTTAATTTTCCGCCGTTAATAAAGGCCACAGAAGGTACACAAGAGGACACAACCATGGCGTCAGTGTTCGTCCAGGAGTCGCGTCCTCGCTGGTTGGTCACGGCTCCTAGGCGAACGCTCACGCCGTAGTCGTGTCCAATCTGTGACTGACAGTGACCCTTTTTAGTGACGCAGGAAAATTCAACACTTGCTCTTTCTTATCTGGAAGTGTTGCTCGGATTCACCCGATTCGAGAAGGCCACCATGTTCACCAGATCGGTGACGTCATTCGCCCAACTCGCGGCGTCCCCTTGCACGCACTCGCAGGCCTGGCTCTAACGACGTCTCGCGTTTAATAAACACTGAATCCTCAATGCATACATCAAAAATATGCCACGCAACAGCATCATACACATGACGCCACATGCATCACCACCCATCAAGAGCACGAGCAAACTACGGTGCATAAAGAATGAAGATAACGTATTAAGTCAGACGAGCTGGTTAAAGTTAAACATTTCTGAAACCCCAGACGGAGGCTACAAAGAGATCACAAGCACAAGACGTCTCCAAATAAAGATTGTCTTATCAAATCTTACCGCTATTGAAAGTGGTTAGGACACTTCAAAAATAAAATATGATATAACTATACCGCTAGGACCTATGGTATGCTCCTCCAACATTGCTGAATTTGTTTTGAAAATGTCACGATACCTTAGTGGATAAATCACTTTATAAGCGGTACCCTCGAATCCACCCATTCCAGAAGAGTGTTGTGTTTGTTGGATCGTTGACGTCATTCGCCCAACTGGCGGTGTTCCCTTGCACGCACTGGCAGACCTAGCTCTGTCGACGTCTCGCGCTTCAGCTTCCTGGTTTGCCGTCGCTTTTCCCGCTCATTCACACTGGAAGCGGATCCACGTTCGCAAAGCGGTTGCGAACGCGGTTGTATAAGACTCAGTGCAATTGCACGCGCACTCGATGTCACCGGTGCGCGTGCAATGTACTGGATCTGTCCTGCTCGACGCTTCACAACCGCTTTGCGAACCAGATCCGCTTCCAGTGTGAACAGTGGTTCGAGCACGCGTTTCGGTACGATGACGTCTAGGGCATCGCTCACTTCGTCGGAGTCTTCGACCCAATCGCTGCGGCGATTAGAGTGTTGTGATTGTTATCGAGAGATGTTGGAAGCTGGTCAGTTCGACTTGGACCCGCCGTTGTCGACCAACTCCAGCGACGACGACGAGATCGTCATGGACGAAGTCGTCGTCGTCAGTGACGATATCGCACGTGCGTGCAGGGTGGAAGGTCAAAAAACAGGGTGCGAGAGCGAGGTAGTGTTGGAGTAACCGAGTATTGTGAGAGTGTGTGATCTGGCGAGGCGAGTTTGGGCGGGCATAGGAGCTCCTAGAATGAGACAGCGTTCAACTGAATTTGATAATCGCGTGGTTTATGGACACCATGGTGCTGACTAACTTGAGCAGTGTTGCCTGAGTCGCTAGACGAAAGTGATCAACATTTGTAAATTGACTACTGCAATTACTAGAAGCTCTAAAACCGCGAAACTTGGTGTATATTCACCACATTCGGCGGGAGTTGATAGCTTGAGGGCGCCACAGTATCTTGTGCCCCAGTGGACTTCCGGTAGTGTATATATTTGTTCTTCAGAAACACCAGCGATCGGGTAAGACGAGTTTCCTTCGGAGAAGTTTCTGTAATATGTTTGTAAGAAGATTAGTGCATTGTAGAAAGTAGCACCAATAACAAAAGGATGCGACACCAATGGAAAGAAAGGAAAACCGGAAGCGCACAGAGGTCCGCCGATAGGGGGTGATAGTAAGCTTGTTTGCAAACAAACATTGGTGAATACAAGTAGCCTATGAACATTACATTTGAAAAATAGTCTACTCGATTCATTTTGGTGTCCTAATCCCGTTAAACACCAACCCAGAAAATATTTTAGAGGAGCCATGAAATTATATTGCTACTTCCTCCTCGTTAGCTTTAATCCTCAGCACAAAAGCAAAATGAGAATTCACGTGATTGTGACATGCTTTGGCACCGGAGTCGACGACTCCAAGCTTCCACCGTCACTTTTTAAGCCCGCCGTGGAACGTGACATTCGCAAGTGATGATAAGTGCCGTCGCGGTACTCATTGGTCACGAACGCGAATTCAAATCTTCGTCGACGGATGGATTGTTGACGAGCGCATACGTCCGAGTGACACATTGCTCGTGTTCAATGCGTGAGCTGGGTTCGGCTAACGATGCTTGGACACCGCGGATGCATCACAGTGAAAAGGCGGAGAACTTTCGAAGGAAAGGACGTACAGAAATAGTCCGCAATATTTTCAAACTTTTCGTACCGAAAAGCAGGCATTAAGCTTTTCTACGCTCGTGTCACTAGTTTTATTTTGACGCACTAAACGACTATGGGATTAGTAAGATCCCAATTTATTCCAGCCAAAAATTCCGTGGTCCCTTTGACGATTCATAGCTTCAAAAGAAGACACACTTTTAAAACCATTTCAAGAATGTCTTTTAGCCTTAAAACAAAATATTGAAATTAATTTGTCATGTTAGAAATGGGATTATATGTAGAATATTATTGTCTATATGTGTAAATGTACAATTGTAATATATTTTTATTTATTTATTTACACATACTGCGACCTCTATGAGGTCATTGCAGGAGTGGTATAAATACAGAAACAAAATATTAGCCAAACAATACAATAAGCCCTTGAACATAACAGAAATTAAAAACGATTACGTCATGTATCAGAGAAAAGAAGTAGGCAGAACTTCGCTAATAAAACCTTCATAGGGAAGGGTACGTATTTAACAATCAAGATTATTCCAAATTTCAATACTACGTGGAAAAAATGAATATTTAAGGCAGTTAGTATGAGAATGAAAAGAAACAATATTTAATGAAGGAAATCATCTGGTGCGTGTACTATTAAAAAATGTAGTATATTTACTTCGCTCAATTCCACAGTTCTCATTAACAATTTTGTGTAACATTTTAGTTCTATAAATTGCTCGCCTTCTAGACAAAGGCTCCAGCCCCAGAGATAAAAAAGCCGAGAGGGAGAAAAGTGCGGTCATACCTATTCACAATAAACCTCACAGCCTTGGCCTGAAGAGAATCGATGAAAAATGTCTTTCTTAAGATAAGTATCTCAAACAACAGATCCGTACTCCAAGATGGGCCTAACAAGGGTCTTATAAGCACAAAGTTTAACCTCTTTAGTGAGGCGCTTAAGGAGTACGTTCTGCAAGGTTATGTTGTACAATATTAAATAGCTTCTCTATTTGTTCCAATTTAAATTCAGTGCTTTTTGTATTATTTTCTGCTGTGGTGTTGGGCTGTACAGAGGATGGGGCTTCGCTGGCGACGCGGGTCGCCCTTTCCCCCTCCTCCTAAACGTTTCTCTGAATAAAAAAAAAATTTAATTTTGAATCTTCTCTGGAGCGCTAGTGTTACACTTTGGGTGTTAACCAAGCGTTGGGCGACACGTATCTTATTTTTAAAATAAAAACTTACACGAATATTTTTTAGACACGTTATAGAATATAAATATGCAAATATACAAAGGATAAGACAACGAGCCGATATGATTCCGTAAAAAAGACGGAAAAGTAATCATTGCCTTCTAGAAGTCATGTCTAGTTATTTTTTATGTGGAGTAAACAGGTACTGTAACTGAATACGTTTTTTATATCAAAGTAGTTGTAATTGAAGGAGCTTTCGTTTTGTTAACCTGCCCGCCTGATTGAGTTTGGCGTTCAAGCAATACAGCGGTACGCTGTTTTCAATAAACAACGCATAAAAACTGGGAAAAAAGTTTAAATAAAAAATTTTATCAATAAAAAGTGCCTAAATTAGGGCTTTTTTATTTCTCAAACTTTTGATATTTGTGTCATCGTCGCACTTGAGTGAGAAAAATGGAATGAAAAAGTTCTCAGGCGCTAGCTGATTTTCAATCGGGCATATTTTTCATAGTTGCTGTAGTCCATATGACCCATAAGGATCGACTCACCACAGATTTAGCGGACAGTTTCCGTGGAAATGTGTCCGCCAAGAACGAGATGTTGACGTGGTGGCGTTGTTTGTGGAGAGGCCATCTTGGGTGGCTAGGGCAGAAAGTCTCTAAAAAAGACGCGCACAAGGATCTTTTTCTCGTTCAGTTTTTCTTTATAGTACTCGGGGAAAGCGGACTAGGAGGAACAAGTTGTCAGGCAATTTTTTTAATCTCTGAGTAGTGTTGAAAGAGGACAGGACAAAGAACCCAAACAGAGGAAATAAAGACACTGATGAAATTTTGACGTCAGGCGTTCACAACCAGGATACACGTAGCCAAGAGGTACACATCAACCCCAAACCAAGACTCCGCTACAACAAGATGGTAGATTGCACCGTGATACAGATAAGAACCACTGTCGTTCGGTTGTTCAGCTTGACTTTGTTCTCAGTTATTCCTATCCCTATAACAGTGCACAGTGTTACGGCAGCATTCCATAGAAGCCCGTGTATTTTATACAGATATGGCCACAATGTTTAAACGTTACACTTTGAACAAGTTGCCATGCTACTAGTCTATTCTATCATATGCCGCTGTTCTTGTGCAAACATTTCAAGATGATGACGTGTAAACTGCAGATTTCTCAGTCGAATTAAACTTTAGATCTAATGCTACCCCGGATAATATTCAGGTAAATCAAAGTCTACAGTTTATTCTTGGGCATAAACAAATCGTTATGATTGTATAAATTAAATAGGATCCCTCTTCAATATTACGGCAAAATCTGTAGTGCTTAAGGGGATGTTGAACCGAAATTCGGATTTCAGAAAACAATGCAGGAGCTGTAGGCGGGATGCAACAATCCATACTACACTGCTCGTAAGGTGATATCTCAAATCGACAGCCGTTTTTTGGAAAAAAAAAGGTCGGGATTGAACAAGGCCGACAAGGCGCGTGACGTCAAGATATCTCGTTTCCTCCTCTCTTCGTTTCACCCCCTCAATGCGGCGAGGCGGAGAAGACGCGAGGCCGTCCCCTCTCTTTCTCGACTCTTCTCAAAGAAACAAGACGTGAAAATATCTGTCAAATGCGCCTCCTTTTTTTTGAAAAATACGGTCATCCGTTCGATATATCGTTGTATGAGTGATGTTTTGATGCTTGTAGCATCCCGTTGCACGCTTTTGCCGCTGCGCTTTGTGGAATCCAGATTTCGGTTCAGCATCCCTTTAAGGTTTGTATCACCGTACATCTCTAGAAAATATATATTGGAGGCAGCTCACGCCCTTATTTTTTTCAGAAACAACAAATCTAAAACTAGAACAATTAAGAATTATAAAAAAATACAAGATTTGTTATTCGACTACAGAAAACCACAAGAATAGATATTGTGCGATGATGTGCTGGGTACATTTTGATTCTACTCAAAATTACTTTCTTGGAGTTCCTGAAATTAAATTTTCGAATAAGGCGGATTCATTCTCGTTTAGACATTTAGGATCATTTCCGGTATACTGCTACTCACATAAATAAGCTAGAAAACAAAAATAACTCTATGTATTACGATATTAAAATATTTAAAAAAAGTTTTCAAAATGCTTTCACTCTTTATTATTGTTATGTGAATATAACAGTGACGTTTTTATTAGTAAGAAATGGAAACACTGCAGTGAATAAACGATTTATAATTATGAAACGATGATCATTCTAGTGAAATTCACAATATGATGTCAAAACTAATATTTAGGCAGGTACTAAATATTTATATTAAATTAATTATCCCTTTCGCCTTTATCACGAAGAGCAAACAAAAAAATAAAAACGGGAAAAGAGCGTATTTAATTATCCGACTTGATATCATATTCTTCAAAAAGAGCTGAAGCACAAGATTTGGCAATAGCAGAGGCTTCTATTCGGCGGCCTTAAAAAATGTATGTCGTCACCAGTTAAGAATTCGACCAGCCTCAAAAAGTTCCTGGATGAGGCGCGGCCGGGCCTGAATTTGAAATGATGAACGAATGCCTAAAAACAGTCGAACTATGTCCACTTCGAGACAAGTTTTCTCAAAGATGGCTCATCCTAGAGGATTCGCCATACAGCAGCTTGTAGTCAAGAGCTCTAAATTGTGTATTTCGTCAAAAGTTAAGAACTCGGCCAATCTCGAAATATTGGTTGATGATGCGCGGGTCCACCAGTTTGAAACGATGAACAAATGCCTTAAAATAGTCGAACCATGTCACTTCGAGACGATTTTACACAAATGGCTCATTTTAGAGAATTTTCCATAGTAGAAGCTTATTGTCGAGGGTCTTACATTTTGTATTTCATCGCAGTTAAGTTCTCGTCCGATCTCAAAAAGTTCCTTAAGGAGGCGAGTGTGCCCGAATTCCAAAGATGAAGGAATGCGTAAAAACAGCCAGAAGCATCCCCAATTTGAGATCGGTTTTCTCAAAGGAAATGTTTTTTGAGTAGTTACCGTAGTACCAGGATGGGCCCGAGGGCTCTACATTTTATATTTT
>JAZHYW010012576.1:0-21136 GCA_037355805.1 Ixodes ricinus
TTCTTCTAAACCAATCTATATGTGCTCTTGCGTTCAATGCCATCGAAGTCTTCTTGTAAAAGAAAGCAAGCGTCTGTGTGGTCACGCGCGGGCGTGCCGGGCCAGCCCGCGCCATGCGTGGCGAGGCGTGGCGTCCGTGTTTTCCTGAGTGATTCACAAACACGCACTTCACTTTTCGGTTGCCCTGTCATTTGCGGCCAGACTTGTACGTAACGAGTTACAAGTAACTGATTGCTTGTAATCAATTATTTTTATAGTAATTCTTAACGCTTCAATTGCTTTTTTTCTGCGGTAATGTTCGCTCCTCAATCAATTCCTATTTTTCTGTAATAATTTGTAAGTAATCAATGAAATGCTTCCGAAATAGACTCTAAAATTATTGAGTTTTAGTTTTTTCTTTCATAAAAAAATCGCTCTGTGGCTGTGCGTCGCTCGTATTTGTTGTACGAGCGGGTGGATAGCTTTTATGTGCAACGTTGCAAAAAGGAGAAAAAGACAAAAGAAATAAAGCAGTGACCACTTTGAACATATGCATGCATTTTGCATTTAGGATACACTTCATTTATTGCTGTAATTCGTCACATTTTTTTGCCCAATAAAGCCGATTGCAATTGTAATCGGTTACCTTTTCCTGTAACGCGTACGGGCCTGCTTGCGACAATTATGGGCGACAATCGGCGAAAGCAAGCGGTGTCTCGTTGAAGGAGAGGACGTGCTCAACTGCGTTCATGTCATTGAGTGTAGCGATGCACCAGAGCCGACGGCGGATGGTGTCCGCATCATCGCGTACGTGCTGCAGTCCTCCGCGCTGCATATACCCGGTTCAAAAGCATGCTTCGAGCACTGCGGTACGCAGCAAGTGTGCATCGTATCGCTACAAACAAGTATGCAGCGAGCTCGGAACGGATGCAGCGTACGTTCGGCGAGTGTTGGCGTCGCAGTTGTTTGCCACGCAGCGTTTGTGGTGATGATGATGATAGCAAAACTGCGTCCCCTATAGTGCGATGTCCCTCCCCAATACTCCCTACTCCGTTTCACCTTTATATCCCACCGCGGCACGCGCTACGAAGCCATCTGAGCCAAACCTGCTCTAAAAACGCAGCACGTGATACGCTATCCGCGCGTCAGTGCGCCCTCCTCTCCAAGTTCACGTAAAATTCACGCGGCCTTGGATTGGCCCCGATTGCTCGTAGCATCCGCTGCGGTCAGTCATAAGGCAAGACGGAGTATGGTTCGCACACTTCAACTACTTGCGACCGGAGATCCTTAAAATCAGTTCTTAAGATTCGTGTACCTGATTATGACCGGCTGCCCGCCGTCGCCAGCAGTCAAACGAGGCCTAAAACTCGTAGGCCTTCCCGGTCGTCAGCAGTCACAAGTGTGTGAACCAGCCTTCAGAACTACGCGAAGCACCCTCTGCAGTACTGCAGTAAAAATGGAGGCCTCTGCGGTACTGCAGTCAAAATGGAAGGAAAGTGGTGAAACGGAAAGGTTAACTACTTTTGTTTCTACTCAATGTTCGAACGCGATACAGTCCACGAGGGGCAGACAGCGCTCTTGCCAACGTTAGCTCTTGTTTGCTCTGCATGGAGGGAGACAGTGAATAGAGACAAAGACTGCTAACCCTTGCGTCGACCACTACGTCCTTTCAACCAGAGCTCAGCGCTCTGTCTGACGTGCCCCCGCGCCCTCATCCCTTGCTCTCCCTCAGGTTCTCTCCCTATTACTCGACATATCGGGAAACAAGACAATGTCTACGCTAAGCACACAAAAACACTGACATGCAGCGTTTAAGAGCTCTATTTCGGGAAGGTGCACGACTTGCAACCTTTCTTTTGTTCGGCAGTTACAGCTTCTGGCGTGCATGCGCATCTTAGGCGGCCTAGACCGCCTGTGTCCATTTTACAGAGAGGGCCTTCTTTTGACTCTGGGAACAGATGCACTCACTTCGATCTTGTCGGCGCGCTGTGTTTTGCTCCCACCGGCGTTCTGGCGTGTTCCGCGATTATGGTTTCTCACGATAACAAACGCATGTAGGCACCCGGGCGCGCCCCTTTCCGGAGCAACGATATGTTTCGTCGATGCATCGATATCTCAGAGGTTGTTTCTCGGGTTTTCTTGTTTCGGATTTGTGATATTTACAGAGGCAGTGAGACCTTTTTTTCTTTTTTGTCTCCGAAGTATTTACGCCTTGTAAAAGCTTTTTCCTTTAAATTTGTGGTCGTTCGTTTCAGCTTAACTTCAGACACAGCCGATGCTACAAGCGCGAGATAGGGCTTTCAGCGTCCCTGCGACGAAAGCGCTCTCGTGCAGTGCAAGCAATGTTCAAAGCCACATGCTCGCGCTCGTAGCTACGGGTGCGTCTGGACTTAGCTGAAACGAAGTGTAGGATGGAGCAGGAAGTATACACTTTTTTCTGTTTGTAAACGTTAACGGCTGCTGGCGTCCCAGCGACATCCGGCCGCTCCGTCTCTGCAAGCCTGTCGAGCTTGCTTATACCACGAAGTGCTAGAAAGCATAAATGCTACACAGACAGCAAAGTTGGAGATTTAACGAGGGCCTTCGGTTGTACTAGTTAAGGTCTTGGAGGAGTCGAGTAGGTTTACAAAAATATTCAAAACATTTTATCATATCTCGCGCTTCTTCGTTCTTTTTGGTGTTCACCTGTTCAATCCCCGCCCCTGACCGTTTCGATTAGGGTGAGCACCGTACCGGCGTGCGGTCGTGCATCACTACTGCGTGGTGCGTTAAAGACCCAAGGCAAGTGGTTTTATTGCACTGACTAAATTGTTCATCTACAGCTGAGAGACAGGTTGCCCGTTGAAGCAGACAAATACCCAAATCACACGGCAGCGTAAAAGTTCCTTTAGCCCAGGTACCTGTCGTAAAGGGAGCTGGAGAACGCGATCACACGGCGCATAAAGGTCCATTTCGCTAGGGAGGTCCTGTGTTAAACGGAGATCGTCGAGCTCCCTTTACAGCTACAGGGAGTGGCCCTCGGACCCAAAAACTCCAAATAAAAATGACAGATATAAAATATATCTTATTTAATGCATATAACAAATTGAATATATATAAGTAGCGAATTACGAAATGATTGTGGACACAAATGCGATGGAAAAATACATTAACGAGGAACGCATACTCCTGCTGCAGGTAGCAGCGGCGGCACGTGGAAAACAATGTCTGCTACGAACCCGAACGCGATCGACCACTGCGAGCTCTTTTCTGTGTGTGTGTGTGTGGGGGGGGGGGGGGGGGGGGGGCGGGGGGGGTTGTGTGGATATTTATACAGCGAGTCGTTGGTCAGCCATTTTAAAGTTGCGACGAGTCACTTGCTGTAGATGAGCAATTTAGCCAGTGCAGTACAACCGCTAGCCTGGGGTCTGTAACGTGCACCACGCAGTAGTGATACACGACCGCACGCCGGTACGATGCTCATCCAGATCGAAACGGGCAGGGGTGGGGATTGAGCCCAGGATCCCTGGGTTCTGCAGCGCGAGCTTTCGCTCCACGTGCTTCGAGCTGGTGTGCGCTAGCCCACTCGGCCACCGATCCCCCTTTTCCGAGGTTGTGGACGAATCGTTCGACTCTCCCGCCCAGGACCTTTTATCTTCATTGTCGTCCATCTCTTTCGATGGTGTGACTGACGTAACCGTGAGACTCCGACGGGGTTCGTTTCTGCCGGGCCCTATTTATACTTCGTTTCAGCTTGGGTCCAGACGCAGCCGATGCTACGAGCGCGAGCGTGTGGCCTTGAACAGTGCTTGCATTGCACGAGCGACGCGTGCTTGGCGGGGACGCTGAAAGCCCGGAGCTCGCGCTTGTAGCATTGCCTGCGTCTGGACCCAGCTGAAACGAAGTATAGTTACTCTATACTTCGTTTCAGCTTGGTCCAGACGCAAGCGATGCAGGCGCGAGCTCGAGGCTTTCAGCGCGTTCCCACGCCACGCGCGCTCGCTCGTGCAATGCAAGGCCAGCACGCTCGCGCTCGTAGCATCGGCGGTGGGACCCAAGCTGAAACGAAGTTAGTGAGAACTGCGGAAGAATGGAGCTGCTAAGGAGAAAAAGGTCGCCCACCTTGCAATGGTAACTCGTAACCGCAGATGATTTAGGGCCAGTGTGGCCAGACAGGTAGGACGTTATAGAGCAAGACTCACTTAGGTGCGCCCTTAGGCTTAGAGAAAAAGAAGATGAAGGGCCGCAAAAGTAAACACAAATAATATTTAGGTTTTAAATGTGATATTTCACACAGAATAATTAAAAATATCGCGTCAAACTAATTCTGAGGAATAATTGTTTATCGTGTGCTCCTCTCGCGGTTTTAGCAGGAATGCAATTGACAAAAACTTAAAGTGCTCCGTTTATTAATCGTGTGATCAAGAACGCCGTTTACTACAGGTACCTTTACGCTGCCGTGTGAATTGGGTATAATACCCTACATCACACGGCAGCGTAAAGCGTACCTTTAGCACAGGTACCTGTAGTAAAGGAAGTTGAGAGATCGTGATCACACGGCGCATAAAGGCCCCTTTCGCTAAGGAGGTCCTGTGTTAAACGGAGCTCGCCAAGCTCCCTTTAGAGTTACAAGGAGTAGCCTCGCACCCAAGATCTCAAAATAAATCACAGATATATAAATATATCTTCTTTAATGCATTATAACAAATTGAGTATATATATAAGTAGCAAATTATGAAATGATTCTGAACACAAATGTGATGAAATAATAGATAATCAAGGAACGCATACTCCAGTTAGACAAATAGCAGCGGCGGCACGTGGAAAACAATGTCTGCTATGAACCCGAACGCGATGGACCACTGCGAGCTCTTTTTCGAGGTTGTAGACGAGGCGTCCGACTCTCCCGCCCAGGACCTTTTATCCTCTTCGTCGTCCATCCCTTTCGATGGTGCGACTGGCGTAACCGTAAGACTCCTACATGGTTCGTTTTTGCCGAGTACTCTTTAGCTACTTCAGTGAGAACTTTGCGGAAAAATAGAGCTGCTAAACGAGAAAAAGATAGCCCACCTCGCAATGGAAACTCATAAACGCAGATGATTTAGGGCCAGGGTCGCCAGACGGGTCGGACGTTTTAAAGCAAGACTCATTTAGGTGCGGCCTTAGACTTGAGAGAAAAAAATAAAGTGCCGCAAAAGCTAACACAAATAATATTTACGTTTTAATTGTGATATTTCACACAATATAATTAAAAACTGCGCGTCAAACCGATTTCAAGGACTAACTGCGGTACGGTATATGCGTAAGTTATGCCGTTGGGACGTCGGGGTGTGGTGAGGAAAAAGGGAAGGGTTTTTAGCGTGTGCTGTATATTTTTGAAGAATTCTATTGGTATACAGTAAAAGGGGTGTCTTCGCGAAAGGACGGGTAACTTGTCTTTTGTGATTCTTGTTTGTTAAAACAAAAGTATCGTGTGATGTGTATATATGCTCGAAACTCTGAATTTGAACGACGGGTATTCTTTGAGATTACTGCTGGTTATTTAGAATGTGATCGAATATCAACTGTGATTGGTGACTTTAAAGCCGGGGTCACACTGCTCATCCATCACACAGTAGACAGTCCATGGAAACACGAGTCACCGCAATATCTGTGGTTTTGAATGCCGCGTGTCAAGGTTCTCGTTCATCTCATTGCCATGCGGCATTCGAGGTGCGGATCTCGCGGTGACTCGCATTCAAATTTATATGCAGACTCTCCTTTGTATGATGTATATGCAGTGTGACACTGGCTTAAGAGTGGTTGTTTCTTCATATATATTTCGGCACATTGATACTTTAGACCCATGTTGTGGTAAAAAAAACTATGTCCAAACTCCGGTCTAAAAACATGCTTTTCGTGCAAGGCTCGTCAAATTATGAGGCGCTGGAGAAATGCAGTATTCTGCGTTAAGTCCTTATTTCGAACTCTTTTTGTTCGCCTTCCGCCCATTGAAAAGCATGCGGGAAGGGCCTTAGAACGCACCTGGTATCGCTGCGCCGCAGCGTTCTTCCGCAACATGTAGTTCGTCTGCGTTCCTCGCCGTCACCATGGCAACGAACGCCGAATGAATGGAAGCACGCACGCTACCGCCGCGTGAAGCCAGCAACAGCTGACGCCATTTAACGAACGCCGTCTGCTAGCCAAAGCCGAACGCGGTATGTCAGATCAACCGCCTCCGCCGCCGCGCCGCAAGCAAAGACGACGAAGCTGAGACACGCCGACGGCGAATAGGCGAGCAACAGCACCGCGAGACGACTACAACGGCGGCATTTATTGGGATCAAAGGCTGCTTTCGCCGATGCGCCGCTAGCAAAGACGACGACGCTGAGGCACGCCGACGGCGAATAGGCGAGCAACAGCACCGCGAGACGACTACAACGGCGGCATTTATTGGGATCAAAGGCGCGAAATAAGCAAGAACAATTTTTATTTGAATCATAACACGCGATATCCAAGTTGGGGACCACATACCTTTGCTGGATCTTTCCTGTGAACTTTTTACAGAGACACGGGGTGCCGCGTACAGAACACAGCTCCGTTTGCAAAATATGGGGGCCCTGAAAAGGGCCGTTTAGACCGCTACCAGAACCTATAACTGACGTAACGAGCACTTGACGAGCGGTTGGCGCATAAGTCGTCTTTATGCACGCAGGCGGGCGACGGGCTCAGCGCAGCGGATCACTCGAAGTCACCGGGGCCGTCAGAATCCTCATCCTCCGCACTATAGGGAAGGTCCCTGTCTGCGTCGGGGCTGTAGATTTTGGCGGCCGCGGCGACGAACGACTGGAATCTATCAGTGTTTCCGCGCGCCTTCTCTCTCCTCCAAAACATGAACTTTGCAAGGTGACCAGTGAAATGGTGGCTCTCGCGCCGTCCAGATGGAAGACAGTTTTTGACGTGGGCCCAGGTGCCCTCCACCGTATTGGTGTGCGCACCAGTGTTCGGGTCGACAAAGTGCAGCTTGTGGTTAACGGTGAGGTGCGTGAAGCGAGCGTCATCTGCAAGCTTGCGATAGCCAGCCCAACAATCAGTGATTATTCTTGTTCCAGGGCGGACCCACTTGGCTATTAGCCCTAGCAGGGTTTTTAGCGTCACGGGTCTCCACGGGAACAAGAAAGCAGCACCCGCTGCCACGCTCCACACCGCCGAAAACCCACTGGCCAGGCCTTAAATACCCGCGATGGTACTTTCGCCGCCCGAACATACTCTCGTCTAGTTCTACAGTCACGCCTTCGCCACCAATCATGCCTGAATGCTTAAAAACGGCTTTTACCACAACCTCCCGACAAAAGCTCGCCCAATCAGTTATTGTCTTACTTGCGATATCAGTCTCCCACTGAATGACGGCGCACGGTAGGTTCTGGCACCGGAGGATGATTTTCATGAGTTGGAGAAGCGTCAGGTGCGATCCTTCGAAAAAGGAACCGCTCCGTACCGAGACGTGGCCCCGGCACTGAACTTTGACCGGCTTCCTCTTGTACACCGCACGAGTCATCCACACACCGCACCCGCACGTGTAGCGATCCGCAGATCTATCGCGGACTTGCAGCTTGTCATCGCAGCTTCGCATTCTGGACACACACGAAAACCCAGGAGCCAGGAGCAGGCCCATGCGCTGAAGCAAATTAATTGCTTCAAGATGATCTTTCATGGCGTCATGAAGACGGCACAAGTTGAACGCCATGGCACTGCGATGCTCGCCTCTGGAAGAATAAAGCGCCGAGTGAAAACTGCGCGCTTCTTTGCATTTATTATTTTTATTTCATCCGCCATTTTATACCTCGTGACACAATTCTAACGAACTCATTGGTTGATCGGTCGGACCACACCATCGCGTGACAAAACAAACGCCAATCGTGTGACCAGAACGGTTGCCACGGTCGGCATCGTTAGAAGAGAACAGTCGAACCCAACAACAAAATAAAGTAACAAAGTGAATAAAGAAAACAAAAAATAGAAGGGAGCCGTTGGAGTTTCGGCAACACGGACGCCGTCTTCTTTGATGAGAGGAGGAGCGGCCGTGCTACTCTGGCCGCACTGGCTGCTCAAAATCTCCCTTTTGTTTTTCTTTTTCTTTTTAACTTTACAGGGTGCCACGATCTTTATTTGAAGCTGATTTGTTAAATTAATAACAAACAACGCGTCGGAACGGAGGAGGTAGGAGTCTTGGCGTCAGAATTCGACGTGGTAGAAAAGAAAGAAAATAACGAATGCACAATACGTACCGTATGCCAAGACCGTTATACTCCGCACTCGGTGAGGACTCATGACGCCACCGACGACCGTTAGGCTATTTATTTTGTTTCCTTAGATTTTTTATCGTGACGACTACTCCACTGTGCGTCGACGTCTCCAGCGGAGATCCGGCAGTTTTTAATAATAATTATTACTGTCGTCCCCGACGTGTTTTTTTAGCGCTTTCAAAACGATACACTGATACCACCAAGTGTTCTCCGCCCAGGAAGTTTTGGTGACATTAAATAGTCTACTTGTTGTCTCCCTTACTCCGTCCCTGTCCTGCGGCGCATTTTCTCAAAAGTGGTTTATGGTCAAGCAGTTGCAGCGTTCTTCTCGTGTCTTCTCGTTGGGTGCTGTATTTCACGCATGCACACAAAAGATGCTAATAATGGAGCTAAATAATCGTACTAATGAATTATTGGACTAATTTTATTGGACTTAATGTATCCACAAACCAATCCGATCATGAACTAAACTTTTTTATTTTCTTATACGTGGTGCTAAGTATTCTCGCCACACATTTTTATGGCGTCAGGAACGAAGCAGCATAAAAGAATGCCCTTCAAACGACAGTAATAATTATTATTAAAAACTGCCGGATCTCCGCTGGAGACGTCGACGCACAGTGGAGTAGTCGTCACGATAAAAAATCTAAGGAAACAAAATAAATAGCCTAACGGTCGTCGGTGGCGTCATGAGTCGTCACCGAGTGCGGAGTATAACGGTCTTGGCATACGGTACGTATTGTGCATTCGTTATTTTCTTTTCTTTTCTACCACGTCGAATTCTGACGCCAAGACTCCCTACCTCCTCCGTTCCGACGCGTTGTTTGTTATTAATTTAACAAATCAGCTTCAAATAAAGATCGTGGCACCCTGTAAAGTTAAAAAAAAGAAAAAGAAAAACAAAGGGAGATTTTGAGCAGCCAGTGCGGCCAGAGTAGCACAGCCGCTTCTCCTCTCATCAAGAAGATGCCGTCCGTGTTGCCGAAACTCCAACGGCTCCCTTCTTATTTTTGTTTTCTTTATTCACTTTGTTACTTTATTTTGTTGTTGGGTTCGACTGTTCTCTTCTAACGATGCCGACCGTGGCAACCGTTCTGGTCACACGATTGGCGTTTGTTTTGTCACGCGATGGTGTGGTCCGACCGATCAACCAATGAGTTCGTTAGAATTGTGTCACGAGGTATAAAATGGCGGATGAAATAAAAATAATAAATGCAAAGAAGCGCGCAGTTTTCACTCGGCGCTTTATTCTTCAGAGGCGAGCATCGCAGTGCCATGGCGTTCAACTTGTGCCGTCTTCATGACGCCATGAAAGATCATCTTGAAGCAATTAATTTGCTTCAGCGCATGGACTGCTCTGACTCCTGGGATTTTCGTGTGTGTCCAGAATGCGAACTGCGATGACAAGCTGCAAGTCCGCGATAGATCTGCGGATCGCTACGCGTGCGGGTGCAGTGTGTGGATGACTCGTGCGGTATACAGGAAGCCGGTCAAGTTCAGTGCCGGAGCCACGTCTCGGTACAGACAGTTCCTTTTCGAAGGATCACGCCTGACGCTTCTCAACTCATGAAATCATCCTCCGGTGCCAGAACCTACCGTGCGCCGTCATTCAGTGGGAGACTGATATCGCAAATGAGACAATAACTGATTGGGCGAGACTTTGTCGGGAGGTTGTGGTAAAAGCCGTTTTAAGCATTCAGGCATGATTGGTGGCGAAGGCGTGACTGTAGAACTAGACGAAGTATGTTCGGGCGGCAAGTACCATCGCGGATATTAAGGCCTGGCCAGTGGGTTTTCGGCGGTGTGGGCGTGGCAGCGGGTGCTGCTCTTGTTCCCGTGGGACCCGTGACGCTAAAAACCCTGCTAGAGCTAATAGCCAAGTGGATCCGCCCTGGAACAGAATAATCACTGATTGTTGGGCTGGCTATCGCAAGCTTGCAGATGACGCTCGCTCACGCACCTCACCGTTAACCACGAAGCGCGCTGTCGACCCGAACACTGGTGCGCACGCAATACGGTGGAGCACCTGGGCTACGTCAAAACTGTCTTCCATCTGGACGGCGCGAAAACCGCCATTTCACTGGTCACCTTGCAAAGTTCATGTTTTGGAGGAGAGAAGCGCGCGGAAACACTGATAGATTCCAGTCGTTCGTCGCCGCGGCCGCCAAATCTACAGCCCCGACGCAGAGGACCTTCCTATAGTGCGGAGGATGAGATTCTGACTGGCTTCAGTGATCGCTGCGCTGAGCCGTCGCCTGCGTGCATAAAGACGACTATGCGCCAACCGCTCGTCAAGTGCTCGTTACGTCAGTTATAGGTTCTGGTAGCGGTCTAAACGGCCCTTCAGGGCCCCATATTTTGCAAACGGAGCTGTGTTCTGTACGCGGCACCTATGTCTCTGTAAAGATTCACAGGAAAGATCCAGCAAAGTATGTGGTCCCCAACTTGGATATCGCGTGTTATGATTCAAATAAAAATTGTTCTTGCATTTCGCGCCTTTGATCCCAATAAATGCCGCCGTTGTAATCGTCTCGCGATGCTATTGCTCGCCTATTCGCCGTCGGCGTGCCTCAACGTCGTCGTCTTTGCTAGCGGCGCATCGGCGAAAGCAGCCTGATCCCAATAAATGCCGCCGTTGTAATCGTCTCGCGGTGCTGTTGCTCGCCTATTCGCCGTCGGCGTGTCTCAGCTTCGTCGTCTTTGCTTGCGGCGCAGCGCAGGCGTTGATCTGACATACCGCGTTCGGCTGGCTAGCGGACGGCGTTCGTTAAATGGCGTCAGCTGTTGCTGGCTTCACGCGGCGGTAGCGTGCGTGCTTCCATTCATTCGGCGTTCGTTGCCATGGTGACGGCGAGGAACGCAGACGAACTATGTTGCGGAAGAACGCTGCGGCGCAGCGATACCAGGTGCGTTCTAGGCCCTTCCCGCATGCTTTCAATGGGCGGAAGGCGAACAAAGAGTTCGAAATAAGGACTTAACGCAGAATGCTGCATTTCTCCAGCGCCTCATAATTTGACGAGCCTTACACGAAAAACGCGTTTTTGGCCATCCCGCGTCCTGTTTTTTTATCCGTAACATGGGTCTAAAGTATCAAACTGCCTATATTTCTAAGCGATCATTTCTCGATTGAGTAAATGTGTCAGATCGGACACAAGCGTTTGAAGTGAGATCTCAGTTACCACTTTATTTCATGCCCCCCTTTACCGGGCTTTGTACCCGACGATTGGGACTGAGATCTGCTCAGTCGAGTCAGAAGAATAGCTATTCGTGGAGTTGACGAAACACCTTTTACGTTGCATTCCGATACCCCACCTGGTAAATCACGGTTGGCTCACAGGGGGATATTTTCTCCATGGGGTGAAAACTGCCTCCTGTTTTAAAAAGCCGGAAACTCAGGAACATGTGTATCTATTTTGCAGCAATGCCATTCTGTATTAAAACGTGCTCCAACGGACGCTAAAAAAAAAAAAAGACACGTCGAAGACATTTACGATTACTTACATGTAGGAATGCGAAAGCACAGTAGTCCCGCGAGTGAAATGTTTTGCTCCGGTGGTGACATCGCGTCCCTCCACTTAGCAGGCGCGGCGCCCCGCCGGCTTCACGGCTTCCCTGACGAAGCGTCTGCGTTGCTGTACTTTTTTGTGTGTTATTATAAAATATTGATCATCGGCCAAAACATCAGTGAAATGTAATATGAGCCGCCATATAGGAATTTAGGTGGACAGGTCATTGTAGAGTGTTGAGATTACGGGCATTTCACCGTGTCTGTAAAACACCGGAATAAAAAAATTAAAGCCGTTTACAACTCCCTGTAACGCCGAATTAGAGCGCTGCTCTTGAGCAAGAGGGAAGGATACTGAGGGTCACGTGTTCTCGAGGGAGGTCACGTGACCTTGGGGGGGGGAGGGGGGTCACGTGACCGCGGAGGTCACGTGACCTCGGGGTCACGTGACATCGCGGTTACGCCGACGCCGGCGCCGCTCAAGCCGGAAACAAGCGCCTAAGAGCTGCGCTCTAAAAAAGAATTCTGTGGCGTAGCTCTGTGATAACCCTTCCGGTTCGCACGCCACGGACACAGGTTCAATTCCCGCGGGCGGCGGGCGACCCTTTTTCAAGGGTATTAAAACATGGACGCGGACGCGTATCATTGTCAACTACAACTTGAACGACACAACAAATACAACTACTACACACCAACAACGGACGTCACTTCCAGTGGTGAAAAAGGCCCCCAAAATCAATCCCTGTAAAAAAGAAAAACAAAAGCATCGTTTCATACGCCGTACAAAGTGCGGCTGTAACCCCCACCCCTTTCCCCTTTTTGCCCTTAATTAAAAAAAAATGTAATATTTTCTTTTTCTTTTTCAAGAATAAACTTTACGCATCGCCGAGCGCTCAGTCCTCGTCTGGAATGTAGCGCTAGCGGACCGGACAAAAACCACAATCTTAAAACTAACCGTCATCTTATTCAAAAAGTTCAGAATGATTTTCAAAAAAGTTCTATTGAAACAATGGTGCCTGTTCCCGCGGTAATTGACTCCATTCATCTCAATGCGTTTGTAGGCTTCGTCGGTTGTCAATTTCACACTGAAAAGTTTCGAAAATCGCTTTTAACTTCTGAATATCAATAACGGCAACCTCTGAAACTGTTTTGAGATGCGCGTTGGTATGGTGCATATAATAAAGAATTGCACATAGAAGAACAGAAGGCGGAGAGAATTTGCTGTCTGTGTTTTGTCCTTCATACGTAATTATTTCGTATGTTTTATAATCTCTTAAACTTTGGCATCTGTTCCGGGTCACTAGCGCTGCATTTGGGGGCATTCTTAGCGTTCGGTAAAACGTAGCTTAATTATGGGCAAAAAAAAAAGTTATTTTCTTTAACAACATTTGTCGATAAAACAAAATATGGTTATAAAAATGTTTTGGTTGAAACATTTACGTATTGGTAGCATTACAAAACACAGATGTGAAATACAAATTCAAGTACTGTAAATGACTAAATTTTCACGAGGACCTAATTTTCGTGAATTTCGCGAACAATTCGGGCAATATGTGAACTCTACGGAAGCTACACTGATTCGGGAAAATTAGAACCCTCAAATAATTTCATATTTTCAGCTTTGGCCAAATTCGCGAAAATTTGAGCCCGCGAAAATTAAGTCGTTTACAGTATTTTTATTTCACGACTTAATCGCGAAATAAGGTGATGCGTCACAAAGAGTCAAGCGTTCTTTTTCTTTTCGTCTTTTTTATGTTTCTTTTTTGTGTGAGAACGCGATTATGTAAGACTTGTCAAACAAGATACATCGATTTCGATGAGTACCTGGCGAATGACGAAATTTAGAAAACGTCCTGATCCGGATATTTAATCTACATACTCATGAGAATGATGATTCAGATGATTAAATTATTAAATTATTCTCCGCTGCGTAGTTTGTAGGGATGGGCGTTCGCGTGTACCTGCAGATAAGTATATACGCAGGTGTTATTTTATTAAAAAAAAGAAGAAGAAAAACCTAGCAAGCTTGTTACAATATAGGTTCCGCCAGCCCGGCTGACGTTTGATAATTGCCACTGACGTCCGTTTCTGGACAGTATGAACGGTATAATGAAGTCAATGACGTCACCAGTCTCGATCTTACTGTTTCCGCGCCGTGATGCGACATCAAAAGTCTGCGCCATCTACAAGGTAGAAAAACAAATCACCAACTACAAAAGCTTGAAAAATGTGAACAACACGTCCGCTAAATCTGCTATTGAAAGCGACCAAGAGGCCTGTGGAACTGGAAGACACTGGACACCTCGAAAACAATCGCAAGGTTCAAAAGAAGATAAGCAATCAAGTGTTCCACTTCATAACGAGGATAACTTCCCCCTTTGGAAAATTTCACAGGCAAAACTGCTCCAGACGCCTCAGCAGCTCCCTCAGTACAGTCTGGACCAAGCACTCAGCCTTCTAGCGCTTCAGCAGCTACCGCCAAAAAAGGCCCTTCAAGAGGTCTGGCCCGGCCAAGCCGAAATCACAGTGAGCCACCTGTTGATACTAGACCAATATCTAATACAACGTAAACCATCAAAGGCAACTCGCCAAGCAACCTCGGCAATATTTCTTGATATCAAAAAGGCCTTTGACTCTATCCCACACGAAACCATTCTCGCTCAGCTAATCAGGCTTGGCGTTACCGGCCGAGCACTCGCATTCGTTCGTGCATTCCTGACAGGGCGTACAATGTGCGTTCGCTTAGAAGGTGTGCGCAGTTCGCAAAGGAAAGTAGCCCAGGGTGTTCCTCAGGGCAGCGTCATTAGCCCATTTTTGTTCAATGCAGCAATGGCAGCTCTGCCGGAAGCCCTGCAGCCCTTGAACACCCCTTCTCCAGTCATAAACATCGCAATTTACGCCGACGATGTTGCTCTCTGGGCTACTGCCCCAACTAGCTCATACAGCAACATGCAGCGAACACTCCAGCTAGGCCTCGACGCTATAGTTGACGTGATAGCTCGGCTTGGTCTTACGTTATCGGCCTCCAAAACAGCTGCTCTTCAATACCACCCTACGGCCAGATCTTCGATCAACCGAACTTACACGATCAATGGGACAAACGTGACAAGGGTTCGAACATACTCCTATCTAGGCTTCCTCCTAGATGATCGAGTCTCCTGGCGACCAGCAGTCAAGACAACCATTATCAGATGTCGCCGACACCTCAACGCTATCCGTATGATCATTGGCAGCAGATGGGGGACTGTACAGGCAATGATGATGCAACTCTACAGAGGTCTAATTCTTTCAAGGTTGCTATACGCACTGCCACTGGTGCACCTCGGCAATGCCCAGAGCTCAGCAGTTGAGACTCTTCAGAGAGTGGCAGTCCGTCTGTGCCTTGGATTACCCAGATATTCACCAAACGTCCCAACACTAGTAGAAGCGAGGGTAAACCTAGTCGAAAATCACGGTAGAGAACTAACACTCCGGCACATAGCGAGGCAAACTGCCTGTCGCTCAACTGCTCCTCTTCTGAATCGCCTTCGCCAACGCCCGCTTTCTTGCCTTGGTTCTCTGGCAACGGAGTTTATGGCCTTTATTGGTGATCCGGACACCGACTACCCGGCACCGCCACCATATGCCCCTCCACTGAACATAAATGAGATTGTTCCAACGCTCAGAAGCAAGCGCAACACAGCACAGGTCGTTGCCCGGACCACTACAGAGGATCATATAGAGACACTGTACCAGGGATGGATGCGAATATACACCGACGGCTCAGTTCTTCATAGCAGCAAGTCATCTACCGCAGCGGTTTACATACCTGACCTGAATGTGTCTCATGCCAGAAAGCTCAGCTTCCACGCCACATCAACAACCGCTGAGCTGGTGGCCCTTAGGCTTGGACTTGACGCCCTGGAGGAACTTCTTTACTGCGGGAAGGCTTTGCTTCTTACCGACTCAAAAATAGCACTACAACATCTCGGTAATCTTGATGATGCCCCTCAATATGCCCGATACATTGCACACCTTGCAAGAAACCTCCAAGCGAAGGGCTGGGAAATATCATTCCAATGGTTGCCCTCACATGTAGGCATTTTGGGTAATGAGACGGCCGACCTTCTTGCCGCTGCGGCACACCAGCTTGGAACTCCCATTATTATGGTGCCGAAGATTCATGAAGCCAAGCTGCTAATTCACCAAGCGATAACGCAGAATCATCCGGACCCACGGGTCGCTGACGGGAGACCACCCCCACGCGTCCCTTCGAAGCTACCACGTGCAAGCGCCTCCGTACTACACCGGCTTCGCACAGGCTGTGCCTTTACTGCATCTGCCATCCACCGAATTGACGCAACGATGAGCCCAAACTGCCCTACTTGTGACACTCTTGAGGATGTGGACCATCTCTTTTGGGCCTGTCCCAATTACGCAGACGAGAGAAAAATCTTCTTCGACAGGCTACAGATCGCGGGAGTTGCCCGCTCTACTACGCAAGATATTCTTTTCCCCCCGGCTCCATACGTGATGCCGCTAGAACATTCTCTTACCTTCTTGTATTCCTGGAAGATACCTGCCTACTGGACCGCTTGTAACAGTGCCCACAGTGCTGTGAATAGATATACAGTAGTGGACAAACCTAATCAAGTAACTGTGACCTCATCCAAGATGCCTTCTCTCTTCCCTCTTCACCTTTCTAATCTTTTCTTTTGATCCCCTCTTTCCCCATCCCCAACCTGGAACTGGCTTGCCCCCAATCGACGGTGTGGTTAATAAGTTCCAGGCTTCCTTTCTTTTCAACACTTCTCTCTCTCTATCTCAGCTAAACCGAAGTAGCTACGCTTAGAGTACCGGCACTCTTTTCCCCGGTATTGTTGTGGGCGCCGCCATCTTGGTGGTTAGTACAAACCAAACGCAACTGCCGATCATCATGATTCAAAATTGTGACTTCCTCAGCATTAGTTTCGGTGTTAGGAAGCTCACGTAATATTGCTTAGCTTTGTCACGAACTGTTTAAACATTTGTGGAAGACAGAAAAAGCGTTTCCTGCGATTTCAAATAAAGTTTCAGATAACCAAAAACCATCATTTTAAGCCCCTAGATGTCTATGAAGCGTGGCTTATTTAGTGGCTCTAGTTTAACCCAACCGCATGGCACAGAAAGGAGAACGAACTGCTTGAGCTCACGCCCCTGGCGCTGCTTCAGTGGCTTCATCAGCCCGTAGTGTTGGCTGCGCTCCTAGCTAAGGTAAAGCAAAGCAAATATTTAGAGCTTAGGGTTTTACAAGCTCAAACCAACAAAAATCGCTTGACACGCTCCAATAAAAAAAAATCGGGTTTATTTTGACTAACTGGAGATCCTTAAAAGTGCAACCGAAATCTCAGATTGGCCTCCGTCAGATTGCGGGCACCTCGGCCGGTATTTAAACCCGACGAATATGAATTCATGAGCCAGCGCGTTAGCTCAGAGACACTGACACCTCTTAATGTTTTGTGTTTTGTTTTAATACTATTGCCAGTTAAAAGCAACCGAGGTAGTTTTTGAAACAAAGCATTGTCGGACCTTTCCGACAAGCATAGTTTGATTGCGAAAATGTTTTTTGCAAGTGAGAAAAACATTCAAATGTTTTCGCATACGTCTCGGAATCTGAAATGGCGAAATACCTTTCATGGTGCCCATTTTATTTTTATCGCGTACAGGCATGTATACCGACGCACAGTAGAACGCGCGCAAAAGCAGCTGTGGTGCACCCGCAGCCTCGGGCTTGTTGTTCTGACATCTCTGGTTCGCTCACTGCGGGTAATGCCACTAAATAAGCTACGCTTCAGAGTAACGACACTTGGCCATATTGTGGCTTAAAATCATGGTGGCGAGTTATCTGAAGCTTTATCTAAAATCCCAGGAAACGCCTTTCCGTCGCTCCACAAATGTTTAAACAGTTCACGACAGAGCAAAGCAATATTTTATAAGCTCTCCTAACACCGAATCTAATGCTGAGGAAGTCACACGCTTTGAATCATGACGATCGTGCAGTTGCGTTCTGCTCTGCAAGCCCCAAAATGGCGGCGCCCACAACAATGTCGGGAACGGAGCGCCGATACTCTAAGCGCAGCTCATTTTGTGGCTTCCCAACTGCGGGCATCCCAGGCATCTGACACCCTGACGTCTGGCGCTTTTTCTGTTTTTCACTTGGCGTCCTGGCGGCACACGACGGAAAATGCCCATCAAGCTATTCTGAACAGGTATCGCCATCTGTGCCTCTTATATTAAGAAACTGCAGCTTCGCCGTAGCTGAATGAGAAAAGGTTTGAGGTCTAATAACATTCTTAACGTGTAACATATACCGTATGGAAGTTCACTGAAAAAATGCAACATCGAAGGATGCTTCATAATTTAATGTCTCAGTAATTTTAAGTAGTTGACGTGATTCTGGTGTAAAAAGTTTTTACAGCATCATAAAATATTATAATTTTAAATTTAATTTTTTATTTGAATTTACAGATTTATCTGTACAGTTCTTGGTTTACTTTTTAATTCACTATATGCAGCCGAACGCTGCCGTAAAACATCGTGGAACGATGGGACGTTATAACTCTAGAAATATTTTTTTTTCAATATTAGAGGTTGTGGTTAATTAAAAGATGAATATTCGTAACTAACAACTAAAAATAATCGTTATTATCGAGAAATTGTAGCACATGTTGAAAACGGCTCTTTAATTTGGCGGTAATTTTATCATTGTAGCAACAAACCAAAAAAGAAAGTTATCAACCATCGAAAAAGCAACAAAGCGATAGCACGCACGGTGGTGTTGCACCTTCGTAACGGCCCTACCACTAAATATGCTCTATTCCAACAGCTATTTGCTGCTACGAGTGTTTCGTATCGGCTCCTCCAGCCTCCCGAAGCGGTGCATGTGTGCCGTCGCTCGCAGTGGCGCAGCGTGGACGCCGCCATGTTGAACACAGGGCCGCGGAAACCCATCACGGTAAAGTGTGAAACGAGTCACACGTTTTCCGGCATGCGTGACACCGGCAACGAAAGTCACGCTTGCGCAGTCAGGCCCACGGCAATGGCAGTGCGGCAACAGTGGTACGGGCTGACGGTTTGCTAAAAGTCTCCTTGCCGCTAATAGGAACTTTTAGCAAAACCGTTGCCGTGTTACCGCGTACTGCACTACCGGAGCCTTTGAAACATGCTTTAAATGTGCTGCGCGCGGTCACGAGTTATCACCCGGGTGCACGGCTTAAAAACATGCTTTGAAGGCTCCACTAAGTCGGTACGCGGAACACGGTAACGGTCCACTAAGATATCGTATACTGTTTCATTCCCGGATTCGCTATTTTTTTTTTTCTGCCGTTCGCAGAATCTTGCGGATGCCATCGGCTTCCTTTGGCTTGTACCATTGCAAGATTGACGCAGCAGTGGCTCCAACGATACACTCTAAGAAATCTTGAGCGTATCGTGCTCAGTCACAGCGCATACTGTTTTTTTTTTTTTTTAAATGTGTACATATTATCTGCCTCGTAATTGGCCGACTCCTTCAGTAGGTCACAGCGAGTGGCTCTCCAAGTGCTTTGCGGGAAGTAGAACCTCCAGACTCCTGAGAGCGTATAAATGAAATAAATGAACGAATATAAAAGAAACAGCGGCGAAGCATACAACAAACGAACGATCTTCTCTTCCTCGCGTGCATTGACCGAAAGCAGTAGCGAACCCCCGTGGGAGACTCCTGTATAGGGAATCGCGTCGTCTGGCTGCCGACGGAAGTACTTAGAGGTAGTGAGAAGCAGGAAAGAGAGGAGAGCTGACGACTTCCGGTCCGCGTCAGCGAGCTCTGTCTGGACAGCTTGGTCACGACCGCAGGAAGCGTCTCCTATAGAGCTTCACCAAGCTTCTTTCTTGGCTATAATATGACCACTCAGTCGAGGCGCACGAAGCAGACGGTGCCGTATACTCTTAGACACCATCACCATAACAATTTGGCGTTTTCTTTTTTTTTTTTTTTACACAGAGTGCAAGATAGATGTATGGTTTTCTGCACATTATGTTCTCACTCTTCAATTTGGCGATTGGTTTCTCGTTGACACACTCTTCAAATGCCGCCTCGTTATCGAAAACTATAAATCCACACGACACCGTGAGTCTCAACCATCAAAAACCAACAAACAATATATATATATATATATATATATATATATATATATATATATATATATATATATATATATATATATATATATATATAACACCGAATTCATGAGGAAAGAAAACCCTGAACAGCACGGAACACTAGATTTCAATTCAGGTCAAGTCCAGACGCAGCCGAAGCTACGTGGTAAAATGGGACGAATGCAACGGCGGCAAAAGCGCGACTCCCCGGGTCTCTTCCCTTTGTGATTGGTTCAGCGATGATGAAGCAGGCACAGAAACGCGACGAGCACAGTGACGGTGCGCTTTTGACGCCATCTCATGGGTCCCATCAGCAGCTCGTAGCGTCGACTGCGTCTCGAGTTAAGGTGAAACGAAGTGTAGTCACGAACTGGCCGGAGGGCGATGGGCGTGTCACACATGCTCGTATCGTCCAACACACTGTTTACAAACAAGTCCCCGTTCGCCCACACCAGGTGGGGCCATTGCGCGTGCGCACAAACCAGATTCGCCTAAGTAGAAGCATTCTGCGCATGCGCAATGCTGACAGTAGCGCCATCGCAGATACATTCGAATAATCGCTTTCGGCGCTGTGCCCTCTTTGTCAACTTTGCTGCGATGCGGGTTCCGAACAGGCGCAGTAACTCTATGTCCTGCGGAAGATCGGACGATCAGACGCCGCCCCGTGTGCCCTCCAGCCCGGTGACTAAGCATTTTTCTCCCGGGTGATGCGGGGCGCTGGAAGAGTGTTCAACCCGTAATCAAGTCCACGAAAAGAAAAAGGCGACGCGTTAATCTGCTCACAAGCGGGCATTCGTCAGGATTCAGTCGCAAATGACAGAACTAAGTTAATCGTAATGATTCCCTTTCAAAGTACAAATTGCGACATAGGCCACAAGACGCACGAAGGCAATAATTAAAAAGTTACCATAGTGTAGTGAATTGGCGAAATTATCACGAAGATTATCTGCTCATGTAATATTCGCCTTGCCCGATAAGCGGGGAGTGACGGCAAAGTTTACCACCTGGTGGCTGCCTTCGAGACTTAAATGCAACATACCTTATGAGACGAACAATCTACAGTAAATTAACACATTCTAGATAATTATCAGAGGTGATCGTGACGGTTAAACTATCCACCATTGGTCTGCCGAGTCGAATGCAAAGAGTGAAGATAGTGCACGGAAAAAATGACCACTCCTCTCTTTATTCTAAAATGTGATCAAATACAAAAAAACCACCGTGTGTAAAA
>JAZHYW010012579.1:0-12872 GCA_037355805.1 Ixodes ricinus
TTCCGCTGAAATTCCTCACGTAGACGAGTTGTCCGACCGAATAATCTGCCATTACTCCCGATCTGGGAATCTCTCGATCTTCATTCATGGCTATTAGCGGCGAGATGTTTCGGTGGCGCCATCGTTCGGTTACCTTTCGTGACGTCATTACCTTGTGAACAACAAGTTCGATGGTGTTTGTAATGGGCATAATGGAAGCCTGAAATCATAGCGCTCTCAAAGCAACACTGCCAACATCGTCAAAATTGAAGTTCTTACATTCCTCTTATTTCCGTCAATGAAACATCCTTTGCTGACGTCATAGTCAGCATTCGGCCAATTGTGGTGGACCGACCACAGCGACACTTTCGTTCGCTCACGTCGCCAATAGTATCATATGAGATCGAGGGGTGTGGCTCTTCGTCCGCCGAACATTGCTTCGGCGGGTGTTTTTACCGTGTAAAATGAGACCGTCGCGTGCTGCTGGAACAAGAACCTGGCAATTCTTCACTGAACTGCTTCTTCCGTAAGCTTCAAGAGGGCTTTTTTCGTTTCGCACACCATCTGTTCTGCTTGCCCGTTAGTTGCAGAATGGTATGGTACACTACTGTGATGCCTGATGCCGTTTTTTGTTTTTTTTTGGAGGGGGGACTTGTTTATTTTATTTGAAGCAAGATTTTGCGCGTTATCAGAGAAAAGTATTTTCGGTAGGGCAAAAGTAGGGAAAAGAGAGCGTAGAACGTCAATGACGCGTTTGTACGTCGTGGCAGGCATCGTGTAAACTTCCAACCACTTAAAGTACGCATCGACCATGACTCCGCAGATGCGGATACGTTTCGCCACCCACAGACTGAATAGTGGATCGTTTTCAGTTACAGTTCATGATGGCGCTGGACTCGAGGAAGCCTTCAACTTTTTCCACAAAGTTAGCCCAGGTGCCAGCACTTTTGTCGAAAGCGGTAAGTGTTCGAAACGTCGACAACTTCGGTAGCCACGTGCTGTGCTTGACACTGGACGCTTAACATTCGCTGAGAAGAAACTTGCTTGTTCGTCTGCCACGAGTCGTCCGATATCAGGTCATCACCGCTACTCCATCTCCCGACAAAACAGGTCGTCATTGTCCGGATGTCCATAGTTAGCAATCACGTGAACTTATAAATTCCCATGCGCTCATAACTTGCCGTCGCTAAACGCCGTTCATTCATAGCGTCTTCATTGCAAATAAACGTTTTCCTATTTATTCTGATGGTTTTCATCATACTCCTCCTAAGCTGTACTTACAACATTATATTGGTACTTCCGAAAATATTGCAACGGCGTTTGTTTTCTGAGAACTATAATGTAACAACCTTTACAAAATCTTCCGGATCCCATGAAACAGAATATTTCGTTATGTCACTTTTCTGTCGTCATTATAATGGTGAAATAAGTACCGTAAATTGCGCAGCAATTTACTTGACGTCCGCTTCCACTGGTGTCTTAGAAGATTGAGTCTACTGAGCGTGCATTCCTGCAGAAGAAGTTTTCATTGAAAGAATATTGACACGTCAATCAACAATTGATTCCTTCTTGGTAAGATTTATTGCGAAAGCCCGTGACAACCACCGAACCGCATCTCCCTATATCAGAGAACAATTTATACCCAGCCTGACATTCCCGCATATATGCGTTTGCTGGGCCATGCTACTTGAGCCAGCTGAGCACAGCTGGCAGCGGCGCGAGCAAGGCCACGAGGGGAACGTGATGGTGCTCGAGCCATCCCACCGTGAACCAATGTTTCGGCCACCCCACGGGTGCGTGTCGCCATCTATTGGTTGAACTAACGCCTTGTTCAAGATGGCTGCCGTGGGACCGCAGCCTTAAGGCGAGAAGTTGTTCGGTCGGCGGTTATAACGATGTGTTTTTGAGGTTGGGATTGTTGTAGTACATCTTATGAAAAAGGCAAAGCTAAAGGCCGGTTCAGACACTAGCGTTTGAGTGCGTTTGACTGCGTTGCGGCGAGAACCGAAAGCGAGTCACCGGCACATCTGTGCTTCGTATGAAGCGTGGATTCCAATTCAAGGAATCTTCTTCGCACGCGATATAAGCAGCAGGGATGTTCTGGTGTCTCGCTGCCGCAACGCAGTCAAACGCAGTCAAACGCAACTGTGTGAACCGGGCTTAAGTGGCTTAAGAGCCCGTCCTGCCAGGCTGCAGAAAAGACATGGTTATACTTCGTTTCACCTTATGTGCGAGCGAAGGCAAAACTGGAAGCGCGAGCACGAAAGCTCCGTGCGTTCAGGCTTTGCTCGAGCGCGCGAGCTGAGGAGAAACGCAAAATACGCTGGTCTCGCGCTTCTAGCTTTGGCTTCGCTCGCAGATAAAGTGAAACGAAGTATAGTTGACTTTATATCGCTGAGACACTGAAAAAGGATCATAAGAGGATAAGGCGAAACGAGCAGCTCGTTTTTCAATTCTTCCAGGTTATTGATGAGGTACAATTGATGGGAGGTCCAGATGCCTGCATCACATTCTAATTTTATTCTAATGTACATGTCAATCCGCCTGGTCCTGGTATCGAACCAGGGACGTCTCCATTTCCAGTGGAGCGCTCTGCCACCTGAGCTAACCAGGAGTTAGGCGTCAGGAGAGCAAACGGGTTTTATCAGCTGCCACAAGTGGAACGCCAACAAGGGTAAACGGCCTGCATATTAAGGTTTGACCTTAATATGCAAGCCGTTTACCCTTTGGGCGTTCGACTGGTGGCAGCTGAAAAACCCCGATTGCACTATTGACTCTTAACTCCTGGTTAGCTCAGTTGGTAGAGCGCTCCACTGGAAATGGAGACGTCCCTGGTTCGATACCAGGACCAGGCGGATTTTTCGGTCGCGCCCCAGTCATTTTGCTGTGTTTGGAGATATGTGTTTGTCCTTTGTCCCCCTTTGTTCCCCCTCTCCAGGGATTATCACCATCAGTCTCCCTGAAGCTGGTTATTATCATGCACAAAGATTACATTGTCATAGATGACACTGTCGTCAGCGAACAGAAGTATGTTTCAGAAAATGGCACTAGGAGGGTCATTCATAAAGATTAAAAGAGTAGAGGTCAAAGCACAGACCCCTGGAAAACGGTAAAATATACATTTGTTATGAAAGATGCATGACTATTAATGGACGTTAGTTGTCGGGGGGAATAAAAAGTCTCGAATCCAAGAAAAAATTAATTGGTCAAGGCGAAGATATGATAACTTAGAAAGCAGGTGTTAATGAAGGAGACGGTCGAATGCTCTAGAAAAATCAAGAGATGCTGCGTCAGTCTGGACATGAAATTCAAAATTAGGGTGTTCACACACTAACCTTGAACCGTTGAACACACAATGCTAGTGTGTTCGATACAAATCATGGAGCAGCGTTTCAAAGAAAAACCTCTTGAAAATCATGTTGCTACAACTCCTTTAAGTATGGTACCTATGAAGCGCTTTATCCCTTCGGTTTCCCCATCAAGAAAGCGACGCGAGCTTATGGCACGACGTCTAGCAGGAAGAACGCATGTTGTGACCTAGGCCGCTCGTGAAGCGCTCGGATGGCGCGAGTAAGCCCCGACGTAATTTATCTTTTGACGTAATCAAACTCTTGCTCTCCCCCGCTCCTTCTAATGGCTCTTCGTCCGTCGACGCAACCAACGGACAGACGGGCAGCTGTCCTTGGCACCTGGCGATGTCAGTTACATTAAAAGTACGTTATTGAAGGCGCGGTTCGATGCGCATAGAGCCTGCAGTTAGGAGGTCTCAGTGTAAAGGTAAAGAGCTTGAGAGCTAGGGCAGCCAAATACGCCCGCGTCCATGCATGATGCCATGAGTAATGGAACCAAAGTAAAAACACCTCGGCTAGTTGGCCGGGCTTCTCAGTCGCCATGTGACAAAGAACAGTGTTTTGTTTACGACAATTGGCATTGGCATATCAGTTTCTCACCGTGCCGATAATTCAAATGCCCTAAAGTGTTCAAGTCATTTTCTTTTTACTTTTTCAAATGGTGTATGTTGAACGCTTATATGTATAAGAACACACTTTTTTTCCTTCTGGCGCTATACTCCATCAAACAAGCTACATGAGTGGCCAGGAAAAGCCCGACCATGACAGCCTATAGTCGGTGACAGGTCAAGAACGAAGTGGACGCTCCTCCCACCCCTCTCCACTTCAGCGGAGCGAACGGTGGAGAGGAGGTCGCCTCCTCTCCACCGCTCGCTCCACTGAAGTGGAAAGGGGTGGTTGGAGCTTCCACTTCGTTCTTAACCTGTCACCGACTATAGATCTACCCAAATCAAGCTTCAAGTTTACTTTTTTTTTCTTTTTTTAACAAGGAGGGAGAAAAAAAGGGCACAAAACTGCTTGACAAAGTTACCTCCTGCTTCAGAGAATGATCATCAAATAAATAAAGTGAAAGGTAAAAAAAAAAGCGATAACAACATAGAATATTTAATGCATGGGAAATCGTTAAAATCAACCGAACTCGACGTTCGCTACAACATTTTCAAGTTCAACACCTAATGATAATAATAATCATAGGTTTTATTTCCACCATAAGATGATGGTGGCGACCAGTAAAAAAAGCTGTGAGGTACAGCTTGACGGACTCCTGATCACCTACAGCAGTAGCAACAGAGTGAGGAAATAATACACCAATCAAAAGAGAAACATAAATGTACAGAAAGTGATCGCGATCACTACGTTATAAGCAGAAGACTTTAGATTATTACAATGTTGACATATTAGGCACGACGGACAAAAAAATAAATAAACTCATAGTAATAAGAACTAAGCACGAAATAAAGAGAGTAACAACACTAATCATCAGTAAAAAAGGGTGACCTCATTTCACTCAAGGATAGCTTATCCCAATCAATACCTTTAGCTAAATACAGATTGAATACACATTTTAAAAAATAGCGTCCAAAATTGGGAAGCTTATAACCTTGTTTCACTGGCATACTTAAATGCAGTTCCGCTAAGCCATAGTTATGCACACTATATACACTCTTGTACAACGCCCTGTGGCTTTGCAGTCAAAGCTATGGTCGCTCGTGCGCTTGCGCATCTTGAGCGCTCATGAAATCTGTGAACGCGCACTCTTCGTTCTTATGAAATAGCTGTTCAAGAGAATTTAGCGTGGTAACTGCGATTAATCGTAACAGCAGTTAATTTAACTGCGGTTAAGGGTGCCTGTGTAGCAACTGTATTAGTCTTGAACATCTTAATATATATAGTTATTTCCGGGGCATGGTATCGTCGAAGCATCGGCGTGACGAATGGCATGCACACGAAGATTTCGTCGGATGTCTTCCGAAGGAAAATGCCCACGCAAGGCAGCGGTCATACCCGAGCCTAGCCCGAGGCCAAGCGGAATGCTGACGCAGTGCTCGTGTTCAATACACAAGTTGCATTTTGCGGCATCACGACTACGTTAGCACCTCTGTTCCAGTGACTATAAGAGAAGGCTTTGCGATGAAGAAACAAAATTAAATATGTGGCATCTGTTTCTGATATTTCAAAATGACAAAAAAAAGCTCATCATTCAGCAGCGTTGCCTGTTAGCATCACACCTTTTCAGTGCTTGACTTCCCAGGCCAAGAAACAACAACAAAGAAGTGCCGAGTCAATTGGCTGTAGACGCATCTGCAGTGTGTGATATTCCGCTGGAGAGAGCTACTCCACATGTTCTGAAGACGTTCCACTGCCCAGTAGACAACATGAGGGAGCGTAGATGACGGTTACTGGAATTATCTATACGGAGATGAACTGAGGAGGAGGAGGAGGAGTTGAGAGCACACGAGATCACGAAAGCGCCTTGCTGTGATTGGAAGGATGGTGGGCGGACGCAGAGGCTAGCTGACCCTTTCTCTACCCACTGTTCGAATAGAACGCGTTTGAACGCCGAACGCCAGAAACAGACAGTGATCTTGTTTTATTTGATTAGACAGAAAAGAGAGCGAGAGTGAGTGTGGCTAGAAAAGAGGACAGTTAACTTTTGCGCATCTGTTGTTTAAAAAAAAATAATCTACAAAGGAAAGTCGAGGTAGAACATTTTCCGTCTTTCGGCGTTGCATCAGAATGTTTTGTTTTCGTTGACAAACAGGAAGTGTACCATCAATCTACCGAGAAAAGCCGAATATAACATGTCCCGCCTTTCGGCATTGCATTCAATGTACTGTTTTCGTTCACAAACAGGAACAGTACCGTGAGAAACGCAAAGGTACCTATTTGAACAATGAGCGCCAATTTCCCTCCCTGAATTGAGAAATCTCTGTGCTTGTTACAACTTTCCCGCAAATTGAGCGTGCCTATACCCCGTTTCACCTTACGTCTGGACGCAGCGGATGCTACGAGCTGTCTTAGCCAATCCTGTTCTGTGGACGTGGCCCGTGATACGCTTTCCGCGCGTCACTGTGCCCCCTCTCTAAGGTCACGTGACACTCACACGGCCTTCGATTGGCTCCGATGGCTCGTTACATCCGCCGCGCTTAAACGTAAGATAAAACGGAGTATAGAAACGACCAAAAAAATTAATTTATATTGAACTTCATCACTCCGCGAGTGCACACCACTACGCGAACCGCAGCACGCAGCTCGCGGAGGGCAGAGAGCGACAGCCCCAACATCACGCCACTCAAGCGAGATCGAATCAGTTCCTGCGCCGCCCGTTAAAAAACGCATTTAGTTCGCCGGCTTCACGTTTTCAACCACTGTTTTCAAAATTACTTATACACTCAATTATAGCCTCCTCTATACTCACAAAGCCTGGCAGTTCGACGACGGAGCCATAGAGTGCCTGGTCGCAGATTTGGAGCGCGAGGATCTGGTAGCCGAGGGCATTTGTCGGGGAACCTAAGGGGAACCTGGTATTCAGTGACAGCTTTTGCAGCGACGAGGGCCCGAAGCAGGGTTTTAAAATCCGACGAGAAAAAAGGGGTAGCGCGAGGAACGCAAGGAGCACCAGCGGACATTCCATCGCTCGGAAAAAGTGTTTTTCGGCTTCTCGCCGCAGCCGGGCGCCAGTTATATGCCTCTCCTCTCCTAAGCCTCTCCTAAAGCCCCTTCATGTTTCAAAAGTAGCGCAAGGTGCGTCGATGCACGAGGCACGTGCAACGTGCAGCCCTTGCATGGAAGATCATGGCGGCACAGCGCAGCACTGAGCTAGATTTCAGACGCCACGATTCTTCCCAGAAGTGACGCGCGGCACGTGCCTCAAGCCTTTCCACACCAATGAATGGCGCCACTTTTCTCAGGATATATAGGGGCTCTCCTCTCCATCCGTTGTCTGCCGCTCTGCCTGTTCACTTTAGGCGGCGCGTCTCGTGGCGATCTGACAGACTTTGTCAGGAGGCTATGACTCAATCCACCATTTTCATGAAACCGCAATGTTTATGTGCACCTCTCCCCTGAATAGCGAGCCCTAGCGCGTTCGCTCATGCACAAGAACAGCTGCCATGGGGCTCCAAAAAATTACCTTTTTTTACATTTTATGAGCACTAACACCCGCACCTTGGGTACCGCCCAATACAGGAAGTGAAGCGGTTACCCCAGTGAGTTTTTCAAGGATTCAACCTCACGTTTTGGCTCCGTTTGGGGCTTTGATGCCACACCACACCGGACGTCGAGGTAAGCCTAACAAGCTCGGTGAGCACCGACATGAACAGGCAGCATCGTGGCAACAGCAACATTCACGGATTAATACCTGAAGCCGGAGGTGCCCAGGGGCAGTGGCGCAGTTCGAAATCTCTAGGGAACGACGAAACTGCATGTGTATATGCATAAACCGTTTCCTCTCGTTGGTGTGGCTGCCTGAACGTCTTATGCAATGTTATTGGACGCAAACTACACCGTATTGTGGTCGCTGAAGAACAATTCCAAAATCGCGCTTTCACGTTTCAAGCTTGTGGCTCCACCTAATTTCATGCCCGTGGTTTTGACGGCTTAACGCCCAGGTAGCTTTATTCGTTTTATCGCCTAGAGAACCTTTCTGGCATAATTAGCGAAAACGATTTTTTGTTGTTTCCATTATCAGCAGTCTCATGTTTATGTTTCTACGTACCGTCATGGCGTCACGTGACGAAGTATTGTCACGTGACATCACAGTGTCTCGTGACGTCACAACATTACGTGAATCACGGTGTCACCTGACGTCATTAAGTCCCGTGGCGTCACTGTGCAACGTGGCTTGACATGACAGTGTCTACGTCATGGTGCCAGCCGACGCCAAGTAACAGGTTACGTGGTGCGCAGCGTGACGTCAGATTCGTGTGGAGTGGCGTGACGTCAGTGGCATGACGTCAATGTGGAATCTTTTGGCGGAGTGCCGAAAATGGCCCTCGTCGACATGGAGCGCGGTCGACGTGCGTTAAGTGGGGATTCAACCGCTATTTGTTGCTGCCACTTTTCCTCATAGATGGCGCAGAATTTTTCCGGAACAAACGAGTTGCATGTTCGCAGCTGCGCATGCAGAGTCGGGCGCTCGAGGTGGGCTCGGGCCACGGGCTGTTCGCCGCCGATCTCGAGCTAGTTCTTCTTCGCTCTGCGTCCGCCACTGCAGGGCTGCTGATCTCCAACTGAGGGGGCTGGATGGCGGATTGAGCAACAGGTATGAAGACACCGGAAGTAAGCGGCTTGTCCCGGAAGTGAGCGTTTGCCAGGCTTGTCAATCCTTCCGGAGTGATACGGTTTGAGAAAGCGTCGAGGGCGCTGGATTTTCGCTTGTTCCCTCAAGAGAGGCTCCGCTTGACTGCGCAGCAAGAGCGCGCCCGCAGACTCGAGAAGTATCATGGGAGAGCCCATTCCATGTAAACCTCTTGAGATCTCTCTGCAGTCAAGTAGCAACATGTCCCATGTTCAACATGCCTTATTATCGGGATTTAACGTCAAGGCCGGGAGTAGCCAACCCGATCAAAGACACAAAAAAGCATGGACCAAAATATCGACTGAATGCACCGAAGCTACCTGCACTCCCGACTTCCCGGGACAAGCATCGAACTTCCGGTGGCTTCCGCTACGTGCCTAGCCTGGAGAGCAGCTAAGCGCCACATCCAGCCCCTAGAGTAGAGATCAGTGCTGCTGCAAGCAGCTAACAGGCAGCAGTGAGAGATACGAGCCAGTACGCATATGTAGGATTACAGTGGCTTACAAAACGTAGAATAAGCTCTGATTTCTCAAGCGGCTTCGAAGTTCCATCCACGTTCGAAATTATTGAAAGCACAAGGTGCGGCGTTGCGGATGCCGTTGGACTACCACATTTAAAACAGTAAACGTTGCTTTGCAAAAGAAAAAAAAAGGGTTTCAACTTTAAGTTAAGAAAACAAAAAAATGAAATAGAGCGGCAGTTTTGCACTTCCTATGTCCTATATCGGCCTGCCTTCTCGTCTGAATAGTCAATTTGGCAAACCCGCTCCCAGGTTTGTGTGGAGGAGTAAAGCCCATCTATTCACAGCAAAAGTGGCGCCAGTCGTTTTGGTGGAAATGCTCGAGACACGTGCCGCGCTGCAACACCCCGGGAAGAACGAGAGCCACTAAATGAGCTGCGCGCCGAGTATTGGCACTCCGTTCCCACATTGTTGCCGGGCACCGCCATTTTGGCGCTTGTGCAGAGCGGACGCAACTGCCGATTGTCTTGATTCAAAAGTGCGACATCTTCAGAATTAGATTCAGGGTGTTAGGAAGCTCATGCAATATTGCTTTGCTTTGTCGCGAACTGTTTAAGCATTTGTGGAGGACGGGAAAAGCGATTGCTTGCGATTTCGTAGATGTAAAGCAGGATAACTGGCATCCATGATTTTGAGAAAGCCACAATATGGCCAAGTGTCGTTACTCTGAAGGCAGCCATTCGGCCGGACAGTTCTAGAAGAACTGTAGGCCACGAATGATGAGCTTCAACGCTTAGTATCGGCACTCTGTTCCTCAACATTGTTGTGGGCGCCGTACATTTTGGTGCTTGTGCGATATGCGTACAGCATTTGCCGATCGCCATGATTCAGGCAGTCGACTTCCTCAGCACTAGATCTGTCGGCGCCGCTACTTCCGCATCATAGTGCTCTGCCATGCCGCGAACTGTGTTTAAAGCATTTGCGGTGGAGGACGGAAAAGCGATTTCCCGTGATTTCAGATAAATCTTCAGATAACATGGCAACCATGATTTTGGGTCGGCTAATAGTGAACAAGTGTCGTTACTCTGAAGCGCCAACTTATCTTAGTGCGCGTCAGAGTCAAAAGCAACAATATAGAAGAACATGGCGTCTGAAATGTAGCTTAGTGCTGCGCTGTTCCGCCATGATCTTCCCGAGTGCCACTAAATAAGCTACGCTTTAAGGTAACGCCACTTGTCCATAGTGTGCCTTAAAATCATGGCTGCCAGTTATCTGAAAGTTTATTTGAAATCATCAGGGAACAACCGGTGCGTCCTCCACAAATGTTTAAACGCTCTCGCGACAGAGCACATATTAGTCACTGCGCGAGCCTCTGCGAACACCGAATCGAATGCCGAGGCAGTCTCAGCTTTTGAATCATGACGATCCCCATGTTGCGTCTGCTATGTACAAGCACCAAGATGGTGGTGCCCAGTCAATATTGGGGATACAGAGTGCCGACCCTAAGCATAGCTCCATTTAGTGGCGAGGTCCACACTTCTGCGCGGCGAGGTCCACATTCCACGTCCAGAGGTGAGGACCTGGTCGACGAGGTCCACACTTCTGCGCGTCGAGTCAAAAGCAACAAGAAGCAACCGTTTCCCACCCGTGGAACTGTACCAAGGGAGTTCTCTGTCCAAGCAAGTGCGCGCGGCTCTACAACTCGTCCACAATCGCGCGCCAAGTGCACAGCAACTGACAACATTGGCAACAGGCATGGCAACGAAAAGGACACTTTCCGTCTGTCTGCCTGTCAGCGAAAAAGAACCAGTCAAATACACAAAGCCATGTTGCACTCGAGTCATCCTCGTTAAATTCCGTAAGCTGAAGGTGCTGCCGGCAAGTAGCAGACTAAAGCTCATTTGATAAAATCACGCTCCAGCAATCGTAGGCGGTATACGCCTGCCATTGTGGGAAACGCGTACAGATACATGCGAGGAGCGGGTGCTCCGCTGCCATTCGCTTCCAAGGCCGCTCATTTCCAGTACTGCGCCGACAACTGCTTTCGAGTGCCGCTCAAGACACGGTGCCTCGTGCACTGGCGTGACTGGCGCTACTGCAAGACAAACGCAAACACATCGAAGGGCTTTGGTCCAGACCACGGCGTCCAGACAGATAAAAAAATCGATGGCCGAGTGCTAATAACAAAGAAAGATCGGTGGCCGAGCGGTTAGAGCTACCAGCGTGAGCGACACGACGCAAAATTATCTAGATGCACGACGTCAGAAGCGCCTATAGTGATCTCCATTTTGGGCCTGGGAGGTTGCCATGGCAACCGTACTGCTAGCGACGCCGGGCGGCAACCTTTATCTAGCTGATATCTCCATTCGTTCATTGAAAGGTGGTAAAAGACCTAAAAGACGCTTTGCATAGCGGTACGGCACGGGCCTCTGGAGGAGCGGTGCCTGTTTCTTCTGTGAAGTGAGACGATTTGCAGCCCGGGGAGTGTCGGGCGACGAGAGCTGCTAAGTATCGTAGGTGCGCGGACAAGGCGAGTGGTTTTCCGCCGCCGGGATGGCGGCCGCTTCGTGGGACGAACGTACCGTCCTTGTACTTTCGGACTTCGCTCCTATGGAACAAAATCCGATTACGCCGGCCACGACAGGACGATTGCCTTGGGACATGACTGCTGCTCGACTGCCCCATAGTAAGAGAATGTATGCTTAGCATCATATTTCTTCAAGACCCAATCATCCATTCAAGATGAGATTGTCTCACCGACTGGCGAGGAGCGACGTCGACGACGGTCTCACCCTCGTTTGGGCGATGAACAGTCGACGGGGTTAAACCAAGGAGGACGGCATGGTGGTTTCCAGAGGATTGTTAACGCCATCAAAAGAGACGGACACCGGACATGAGGTGTTCTTGCCGACAGGCCAAGTGGTCGTCCGGAAGTTTACCGGCATGCAAAAAGTCAATATTTTAATCTGGTGTAGCACGCATACCCGTGTTAAAGGGGCCATGAAATGATTTTTTAACTTCTTCTTCCTTAGCTTTAATCCTCAACTCAAAAGAGAACAGTGGAATCACGCGGTCGTGACATGCTAGGGCACCGGTGCGATGACCCCAATCTTCCACCGTGCTTTTTAGGCACACCATAGAACTTGGCATTCGCAAGTGCACTCATGTGCACTCATTGGCCACGAACGCGAATTTAAATATTCGTCGACGAATTGATTGTTGACGAGCGCATACGTCCGAGTGACGCAGTTTTCGTGTCAAATGCGTGAGCTGGGGTCGGCTGACGCCATTTTGGCTTTTGTAGGCATTGCAAAGAGGATATTTAGAACCATACACACATGATGATAACATCATAGCACACGGACATTAACGAGCACAAAACGGGCCCAGCTACAGAAAATAAATATTACACTCTTAAAAAATAATTGTCTGTAACTTGTTAATTACAAAGACGAACACACCTCTGAGCATATAAGTTTAATAGTATGTGTTGATGCATTGTTATAGAGAAGGTCATTTCATATACGTCATTTGAGCAAGCGCCAGCTTGTCACTTGAAAAAAAAAACAAAAAAACACTGCGATCAAGTGCAAGCTATTGCAACAAAAGCACGTTTATCAAAGTCTTCAGAACTGTCAATTCGTAAAATCGTCGATTAGTACAAAAGGTTAAAGATCGCAGGCGCTTCCTCGCTTAAAGTTGCTTTGATTATTCGGTGACCCAGGGCTGAAACAACTTCCCCAGGGCCCTACACGACTTATACCTTTCGTTTCGATTCTCAAAA